>BRDA01011533.1:44015-72666 GCA_036984385.1 Crenuchus spilurus | reverse complement strand
CTGAGTTACAGTGAATAGCAGTGGAATCAGAACAAACAGATATATCTTAAAGGGAACATATTGTGGAAAAACTCACATTTTCAGTGATTTTACATGTTTCAGTATCTAGAGTGCTTAGTTTTTTTGCACAACTTACATCAGTGTTACATGCTTACAACACCAGCACAGTCATTATCTGGTTTAAAGCAGCTGAATGTGGTTTTACAGCATTGTTTTTCACGTATTTGTGATCAGAAATAGTGGTTGGGTGTCAGCTACCAAAGAATCTAATTGTCAACTCTGTGTTGACTCATGTATCACTAAGACGACGGTCTGTGATGAAAAAGCTTTGGCTCTCATTGGCTAAAATCTCAATGGACAACCTCAAAGCAGAGGGGCTGTGGTGAGCAGGAACAGACACTGAAACCAACCATTCTGAGAAGGGCAATTTAGAAAAACAGGGAAAAGATACCGTTATGCTTAAACGGTTTTAGTTTAGTGTGGCTGTATAACATAAAAGAGGCTTTGATCTAAATAAGTATTGAAACAGACTAAATGTCTTTCAAAATGTAAACAAAATTTTAAGTGTTAACACGCAAGCAATGACCTCTCCACAGTGAGAGAGTAAAGCAGCCAGGCCAAAATCTGGCCTGTCATCAACCTGAGCTCCTCTTATACAGTGGGATAATAGCCCACCTGCATCTTGGGCCAATTATGATCTCATGAAATAATCATCAGAAGTGTCATTGTCATCACTCATACTTGATGAGCGTAAGGACATCTGAGGGGATCAGCACGCTGCTGGGATGCTGATGATATCATGCTACCCTCATAAATCACTGCCCTGAAAGGAGTAGTGAGTGCAGGAGCCATGAGCTCATGCACTCCAGGGTGGTCTAAATACAGTACCCAGAGATTCTCAGCTGAAAAAATGCCAGCTATGCCATCTCACTGTATACATGATTTAAAAAAAGAAAAAAATGGCAGTGTGACTCAGGGATTAAGTTAAAGAACTACCTCAGTCTGTGTTGAAGCCCGTTTTAAAAGAAACCATCTGCAAGTGAGCCCCTTTCTGAGATCAAAAATACCCCATCATTATATCAGCATGTGCCTAAATCCTGAATGAACAGAGACTTGCTATGTTCCACTGCCTAAGCAGAAAGTGCACTGTTGCTGCCTTGGTAGCTATGGGTTACGTCAACAGAGGTGGGCACAAAGAAAATGTCTCGATTGTGACAAGGCACTTTGCACTGTGTGGTCGGCCTAAATCACATGTCCTCACTGCTGAGGGAAGCCCTGGGCTGCATTCCAAACCTACCATCCTGCGCTCAATCAAAGGGATGTCACGGCCCAGCCTGGGATTACACCCAACCAACCTGCAAGCACACAGCCACACTCAAGCCCAGACATGCACCACCAGAGCTTTACTGATACTGCATTGTTGCATCCCACAGTAGCGAATGCAAAAAATACTTATGGCAGATATTATGCCAAATTTCCTTAGTGAAAAATGAAAAACAGGAAAAAAAAACAAGTCATAAAACATTTCAAACTATTGTTGAATATTATTGTATATTATTAATAGTTATAATGTAATGGTGAGAAGCCACAGATATGACAGTTGGCTGTGGTTCATTGGAGTCTAATGTAGTAGTTCTAATACAAATATGTAAATACATGCAACGTGAGGTCTTTCCTATCAGGCTCCACAATGAGGCAACTTATGACTGATGAGGTATTGCCCTCATTTTGAGCGAATGGTTGTGAACTGTGCAACACAGGCTCTTCACTGGTTTCAAAATAGTCTGTTACACTAGTGCTTTTAATCTACCATTAACTTGGCTGAATCACTTAAGTGAAGAAAACGTAATTGTGACAAAGCCCTGTGTGCTGTGAGGTCAGTCGGAATTACACTTCAGCATATCTAGCATACTTATTTAAGTTTTTAAGCACCCCAATAAAGTTCAAAACTATATATTTGAGTAGTGCTTACATGTCCTTTCAAATTCCAATAGTTGTCATCCAATTCCTTGTTTGGTTAAGTTAAGATGCTGGCAGCCATGGCCTAGTGGTCTTGTGACCAGAAGGTCACCGGTTCGATCCACAGACAGGACATGACTGAAGTGCTCTTGAGCAAGGCACCTAACCCCCTAACTGTTCCCTGGGTGCCAGTGGATAAGGGCTGCCCACCGCTTCGGGCACAAATTCTCACAACCTAATGTGTTCACTAGTGTGTGTGTGTTTCACTGCACGAATGGGTTAAATGCGGAGGTCAAATCTTTTGTATGAAAAATCACATCTTAATCTTAAATCAGTGGTACAACTCAGTTTGTTGATTGCCCTGCTCAGACACACCTGTGAAACTTGGTCATTGACAGATGAATGGAACCAGGTGTACCGAGCAGGGAAATCACCTGTGCAGGATACCAGACCACAAAAACTGGATCTGAAAGTCTCTGATGTAAAGTATCCCTGCTTCTCATCCTAAAGACTGTTCATGGTGCACTTCTCTTTTAAATACTTATCATTTTAACATGAATGGGCAGGCTGAAGGATAAGATGAATAGGTAGATATATGTATGTGTCATAAACAAGCTGTGGTTTTTGCATGCAGGTTTCCATATATGGACTGCTTGGAGACTGAACAGCATGTTCGTTTTTTAAAGATGTAGTTATTAATAGTCATGGATTTACATTTAACAAGTCCATACTTCTAAAATACTTAATCTCGATTAAATATGGCAGCACAAAGACAAAGTATTTGCATAAACTGAATACTGCCATTCAAAGTTCCAGACTATGAGCTGGAGGGAGATGATGAAATTGCTGCTTTACGACCCATCCCACCCAGACAGACAGATGTAAGGTGAATTGGGCAACTACACTGTGTCTCATATCCTGTACTCATCTGTAATGACCCGTGCCAATGGCAGAGTTTCAGCGGTAGTATGAGTAAAGCATTGTCATATGTGATGGTCCATTTCATATCACCAGTGATCAAACAGCATTATTGGCTTTAAAGCAGGTGCAGGTGTTTGACAATCATAAAACATGTCGGTGTTAATACAAAGAGGTTCCTTATCACAAACTACTTTCAACAAACAAACTTCACTGATATACAACGTAAAACCTAGACTCAACTAGGCTTGGCACAAAGAAATCACAATGACAGGTGGCATGGTCATCTTGACACATCAAAATTGTCACGAATTTACGCACTTGTGGGTCAGTAGAATGAGGAAATTAACTATACTCTAATAGTATAACTTCCTGGGTTCCTAGGGATAAGGAAATGAAATTTCATTTCAATTGAAATTCCAAGCTTGTGTAAGTTGTTTTATAAAGTTTTCCCTCATGCTTAACAAGCTAGAACGTGCCACTGAGACAGTCAATCTAGGCTTTAAAACATCAAGTCCAATCACTCAGAAAAAAGAAAAAAAAACAGATGGGTCATATCTTCAAACAAAGAAAGAAATCTTCAAAGAAAAAAAATTAATTAGCAGGCTGCACCTTTATCAGACTACAGAAAGCTCTGACTGGTACACACCTATGGCTAGCACATAAAGGTACTGTTTGACAAAGAGCTCTCAATGTTTTTAAGATAATAAACTGTGCCATTACCATCAAAGACCAGAAACATACCATGTGTGCTCATTTACATAATGGAACAAGTACAAAGCATGCAGTCATTATTAAATGACTTATTTAAAATTATAAAAATATTTATATTATAAAATTATTTAAAGCTGAGGCAGTTTTATTTTAATGCTACATCTTAATGAGCAGTAATAACATACTACAACATACCCAGCATACATATGGGGTCTACAAAAGCTTCAGGACTAAAACTAAAACGTGATGGCATTTCCTTATGATTACATCCTGATTTAATAGCAAAACATTTGGTTTACTAGTGACATACAGTGATGTAACTAATTCAAATCAACAATTGGATTATACAAAACAGCGTGAAAAACTTGCTTAACAAAATGTGAAATAGGAGACACTATGAGGTTAAGCAGTGCATATTAGAAGATAGCAATTAACGTAAGTATGTAAAGGAAAATTTATAGTAAGTACCCATAGCATCATTAGGCCCTTAAAAACCATAATGTTCCAGTGCGCCAATCTGTTTCCTGTTTGGCTGTTGAGCCACCCACAAGCTCCTATTATTGAAAGCATTAGTGTAAGTTAAATTATAGCAATACTGAGATAGAATTCTGAATAAGACCCCTACACACATGATTATAGCACTACTGACACAGTATCACTTTCACATTAAACATGTTCACTAGATATTTTCAGAAGTAATGTATCTTGACAGAATAATAATAATAACAACAATAATAATAATAATTACTTGTAAGTAAGAATATGTAAGAATAAAACTATAGGTAGCAGATAATTATATTTGAATAAGAAGAAAAATAAAACAAGGTTCAACATAAAATACAAACATCTATGAAGCATGAGTCACAGACATGGTTAACCACAGTTAGATTCTCCATCTTCCGATAACTCTATGGAATTTCAAACAGTCACACACAGGAGCACCATGTGTGAAATTCACAATGAACGTGTAAAATGATACAGTGAGAGAAGCAAAAGATACAGTGGCATGCAAAAGTTTGGGCACCCCTGTTACAGTATGTAAAATAAATACAAAATGTAGTTTATGCTTTTGAATTAAATTATGAACACAAATTAACTTTTTTCAGGTTAGTCTAATTTTAGGTCTTTAGATGTTCACTGGTCATACACTAAATAAACATCTTCTATTGATTACAATGTGAGCTTCTCAATATCAGCCCAGGACAACATTTATGCCTACTGGGACACTACACAGCTTTCTCTGAACTGCTGCACTCAAATCTCTGGACACTGAACTCTCTGAAATCTGCTTTATACATATCGTATCACTATATACAATATCTGTAGGCTGATGAGAAAACCTCACTCAAAGAAATCAAATGGAGAAGTGTCTATTGAGCTGAACCAAACCTCATAAATTTGTAATTGTTATGTTTTGCAGACAAATAATTATATTGCATTATTTGTTTTAGGTGTTTTTTCCCACACAAAGTTTTAAACTGGTCTGCATCAGTCATTAATCTGAACAGATCAAAATAAACTGACCCACATAAGTGAACAAGTGAAAAAGTGAACAAGGCTGGATGTGGTATGCTCATCCAGAAGTAAAACAAAAGTAACAGTACAGAACAGTAACAGCTGCTACCTAAAGTTAATGCTCATCTTTATATACAGTGAAGGGTAGCTGAAATTTGGGAAACAGATATCATGAAAGCAAGGAAGCAATGGTCAAGATTATAATTATGGATCTCTTAATAATCATAGAAGCTACTTCATTGAAGAGGACTAACTGTATAAATGAAGCCAAAATGGCTATTAACAGTAATACTATTAGATTAGTCTGAGCCCAAGCAGCACATTGACATTTACTTTATATGTTTTGGTGTGTTTTTTTCAGAATACCATAGAAATAATGCATCTATGTTGCATATGACACAAAAATGGTCACTTTTACCTATTGTGTGAGCCTAATATACTGAGTGTATGTATAAGACAGAGCCTCAGAGTGAGAAAGAACATAATTTACCTCAAGCTCCTTGATCTTGTCATCTGCTGTCTTCTGCTTGTCCAACAGCTGATTATTAATCTCCCCTTTTGACTGTAAGATAAACCTGTAAGATGGTAAAAATATGCAGTTTTTCAGTAGAAACAAGAAACAAATCAATTATTTGATTCCAAAAATCTACAATCATTAAAGATTAGGAATATAATCAAAACAGTATCAAAATATAATAAAAATCTAAATGGAAACAGTGTACTGAATCTTAAAACAGTCATGTTAATATGCTTTTTACTTCCTTCTGAGGCTCTATCATTTGCAGGTTCTTTTTGTAAACCTATGTTAATTAAATCTATCTGAATATATCTGAGTGCATCCTGTCTAATCATGTTAGTTTTAATTTTACTGTTCTGAAGAATCAAAATATTAAATAAGTGAAAATGCATGTGTTCTTGCACCCCCCATCAATCACCATGAAAACCATGTTTCTGGACAACATACATGCGTCCTACTCCTTCATACATCCTAGTGCTGTCAGGCAGTGATGTTATTTCTGAATGAGTCAGATTGGCATGTTTCTTCATTCGACTCAGCTGCTCGATCTGTAGGTCAGCAAGCTTCACCTTCTGCTGTGTATCAATCATCTTGGCTTGCAATTCGGCAAAGGCCTGAAGTATAAAGACAGAATATTTCAGTGCAACATTAAACTAAAAATGGTAAAATATAATTTTGCAAATAATGATATTTTATAAATAAAAAATAAGGATTTTTCTTATAAAATATACATGACCTGACAATAACAAGAACTCACAACACAGCTAACTTGATAATTTGTGTAGGAAAACAGGGACATTTTATCTAGTTAGATATCACAAAAAAAATTGTTAGAAAAGTACAACTGGTCAAAACCACAAAAATATGCAATGTTGTTGACCTCCAATAATGCAAAGAAAACAGGCTTAACACAACACTAATGTATTATCATTATAATGATACATTACAATGTAATAAATCTAATTTACTGCACTTGTAGTCTTTATTTTTTCATTCGGTAGGGGTACTTACAAATACCCTCTATGCTCTACTAATACAGACATTTGTGTGAGAACAACATGAATTCAGACTTGCAGCCTCTTACCCAAAATTCTTTCAGATACAGTCAAGGAAAAGAGTAGATGTTTAGAGCTGGGCCAGGAAATACGTTACTGGAATTTTAGCTGAAATTCATGTTTATTCATTTATTTTGTAATTAAGCTTCATTATGCTTGTAATCTATATAGACCAACTGTAAATACGCAGATCAGCTCAATAAATATTCAATGCTGTACAATGTTGAAGTCACAAACATGTAGACTTTGAGGAGGACCAGAGAACTTCATACTGTTCATATCACCTTTAAAAAACACTTAGTACAACCAAAGGTTTTAGAACACCCAAATTCTTGCAGGTACTTATTGCAAATGATTCCGTTTAATGTCTCATTGCACTCTGAAATGAAAGAATGGTACAAATAAGCACTTGGAGCAGAAATCATGGAATCAATACTGCACTGTACAATCAGTACTGCATGGCGCTGCAAAATGCTGTGGTAGACGTGGTGACTCAGGGTGCCTCTCTGTAGGAATTAGTAGCACCAGCTTTCAAGACTTGATCTACCTTCACTACTGCAGAACAGCTTTCACCTGTTAACCCATTTTGTGTTCCCATGACAAAAGCCTTTTTGTATAATTCTGTAATGTAAACTGGTTTTCTGTTATACGTAACCTTACTTTTAAAAAAAAATCTCTGGCAGTTCACCACTTAACAAAAGTTTTTTACTGAGCTTCAATTGCAATAGATGACATGAAAAATTTGGGCGTTCTAAAAGTTTTGGACTGTAATATATGTGTATATAAAATGTCCGCATAAATTAGACACATTAGTATTAGGAGATATTCAGTTATTGCATAAGGAACCAAGGTACAGCACTTACGCCTAATTTAACATATAACCTATTTAAAGAGTAGACTCTTAAAACACAATATACGCCAGTATATAGTAAATATGTAACTATCACGTCCAAAACAGTGAACTCCAGAGAGGGCTTTGAGATGTATTTATGCCATTTCGTTCAGACTAAAAATCCAACTGAGCAAAAACAAATGTTATTGTTGTGTTAGCTATGCTAGCTAACTAAAATCTGTGCTTCAAAACAAACTACGACTCTTTTCGTAACAAAAGCAGATTATAGCATAAAATAACTCTTATTAGAATACACAGTGTCCAAATGTTACCCTACAACGAGACCAAAGCTTGTAACACACATTTGCCATGCTTTACCTTCTTTAGCTCTAGGTCTACGGGGGCTGCCATGTTGCAGAGGGCGGGTAGAGCGTCTGCGCATGCGTCCT
Organism: Crenuchus spilurus; assembly: GCA_036984385.1. NCBI lineage: Eukaryota > Metazoa > Chordata > Actinopteri > Characiformes > Crenuchidae > Crenuchus > Crenuchus spilurus. The sequence goes on along the minus strand of BRDA01011533.1, from coordinate 64,707 downwards.
GGAGGCTTTCAGCTCAACGTTGCCATGTTGAGATTAAAGACTGTTGCACTTATCTTTATAATGTGTGTTGAAGGTGGTGATGAGTCATAAATGACACGAAGAACCAAGCCAAGCGATTTTAAAACGTAGATGGGAGTATTCCCTGTTCACAGACTAAATGCCTAAATACAGGAAGGATGTGTAGATTTGTGCACTGTCTGGCAACTCTTTTTTCCCATCCTCGGAGCATCCTACGGGAAGGATGTTGTAATTGTAATTTTTATTCACCCTACAGTGTCAGAAAAAGGGTACAGCAAGATACAAGTAATGTAAATTTACACTTGTATGTATTTATGTATCTTAAACGTTCACTAAAAAACAGAACATGCTTGTACAGACAGGGTGAATGGACAGAATTTTCACCCACCTTCAAACAAATTCCTTTGAACACATCAGATACAATTGTGTTCCCTAACCAAAGTACTGAGATTAATGATTCAGTGTCACACCTAAGTGGCAGAAAAGGTACCGACCCAGTGATAAACAGTGTAAACCGGCTTGCATACACTATATTCACTTGCCCAACCAAATCATGGATTCAGGTATTCCAATCACTCCCATGGCTACAGGTGTATATAACCAAGCACCAAGGCATGTAGACTGCTTCTGCAAACATTTGTGAAAGAATGGGTCGCTCTCAAGAGCTCAGTGAATTCCAGCATGGCACTGTGATAGTGTACCACCTGTGCAACAAGTCCAGTCGTGAAATTTCCCCACTAGTACATATTCCACAATCACTGTCAGTGGTGTAACAAAGTGGTAGCAGTTAAGACTTGTAAAATGACAGATTGGGGTCAGCAGATGTTGAGTTCACCAATTTTCTGCAGAGTCAGTCACTTCAGACCTTCAAACTTCAGGTCTCCTTCAGATTAGCTCAAGAACAGTGTGTAGAAAGCTTCATGGAATTGGTTTCCATGGCTAAGCAGCTGTATCTAAGCCCTACATCACCAAAAGCAATGCAAAGCGTTGGATGGAGTGGTGTAAAGTTGGCTGTAAAGCAGTGTAGATGTTCTCCGGAGTGATGAATCACACTGCTCTGAGTGACAATACGATGCATGAGTCGGGGTTTGCTGGTTGCCAGGAGAACGGTACTTGTCTGACTGCATTGTGCCAAGTGTACAGTTTGGTGGGGGTGGCTCTTAATGCTTCTACATACCAAGAGGTTTTGGACAATTTCATGCTCCCAAATTGGCGGAAAACATTTGGCCCTTCCTGTTCCAACATAACTATCCATCAGTGTACAAAGCAAGGTCCTAAAAACATGGATGAGAGAGTTTGGTCTGGAAGAACTTCACTGGGATGAATTAGCACAGACTGCAAGCCAGGCCTTCTCTTCCAATATCAGTGTCTGGCCTCACAAATGTGCTTCTGTGTCATAAATTCTCATAAACACACTCCTAAACCTTGTGGAAAGCCTTCCCAGAAGATTTGATGCTGTTATAGCTGCAAAGGGTGGACTGACATCATATTAAACCCTATGAATTAAGAAAAGGATGTCAGTCAAGTTCATATGGGTGTCAGGCGAGCGAATACTTTTGGCAATATAGTATACACTTGTTAACCTGCAAACTAATAACAGGTACTTTTGTTTATGGTGAGGAACTTCCTTCAATTAAATTATAATACTGAAGTAATTATACACAGTCATATCATACCTAAAAGTGGGAGTAATCACCTTTAGCTCAGTGTTCACTCAGCGGTGACTCCTGACACTTTCCTCATTGCTTCTGTGTTCATTATAGTGGTGAACTGGTCCACTGTGGTGTGTTGATTGCCCTGTACCACTTGCCAGAGTCATCGTTCCCCTCTGGCATCAATGGCCTGTGGGGCACCACAGTTATGCCATTGGAAGGCATTCATGACTCGACTTGCAAAATGATGCTAGCAGCTTTGGGTAGACTCTCGGTTAGATCTGTAGTTAAGTGGAGTTGTTTTGTTTAGAACGACTGCATGTCCAGTGCCAGAGTGTGAAACAGTTGGACACTTGTTGGTAGATTGTTACAGATCAAAAGAAATTTGGGATACGTTTAAACAATATGGTTTAGATATTAACAGGACTAGGAAATAAATTATAAATGGCGGTTTTAATTTTGATAAATTTAGTAAAAAACGTATTTTATATTGGATCATTATTAGTACAATTGTAAATAAAATTTGGTGGACTAGAAAACAGATGACATTAAATATTTTATAAACAATGAAAAAGTGGTGATACTATGCATTGTCAAATTAAAGCAAAAGAAAAAGTGTGAGAAAAAGAGAAAAAAAGTGTTATACCATAGAATTTATTGACATGTTTTTAAATATACTTGTAATAATATTGATACTAATACATGTTGTTTTGGTGAACATGGGTGGTGTAATATTGTGTGTGATATTATGATATGGAAATGATATCTAGAAGGTTTGTTTGTATGAAAACTAGATGGAATGTCGTTGATTTCTCAATTTTGTAATTTTGCTGGTTTATTGTACATTTGTTTGGTGAAAAGCTTTAATAAAGTTGATTTAAAAACTCAAAATGATGCTGTTCATTTTGGAAAGGTGGTTAACTGACCTGTTGCCTCCTAACACCTCAAATGAAAATACATTCCTCTATTTATTATTAACTGTATGACAGAATTTAGGCTCAAATAGGTTGTCAAAACAGGATTTGATTAAAAAAATAAAGTTTAATCATTTAAACATTTATTTCTTGCCACTTTTCCTCTGGTCCCTTGACTACTCCCTCCCTGAAGTTTCTTTACACTTTGTTAGCCTTCCCCACAGTTTGAAAACCTTTAACGTTTAATTAGTTTAATAATAAAGAATACTGCTAAAATTACAACTTTTGTACATACATTTTTTTTCACAGTAAGAATATGAATAAATTCAGTGTAAATTAGTCCTTTTTAGAAAGTTACTTGATTGTACAATGAATATAATTATACAGTTAAAAATTACAGTGCAGTCAATAAGTACTTGGACAATGAAAACCTTTTGTCTCAATTCTCCAGCACACTGGAATAAGAAACAAAATAAACATCAGGAAACGTGGACAACTAGATAAATGGCTTTAGAACTATTTCCTTTACAGCTCTGTGCCACTGTGTGATGCTCTGGGCAATGTTCTGCTATGAAACCTTGAGGCCTGAAATTCATGGGCATATTACTTTGACACATACAATTTACGTAAACATTGTTTCGGGCAAAGTACACCAGTTTATGGCGACTGTATTCCATAATGTGAATTCCAAGAAGTGGCCTCTTTCAAGAGATCAGTGAGTTGACTTTCCCAGATCTCAATCAAATCACCACCTGAAGGATCATCTGTTAATGCATTGGTACCAGATCAGTGTATCATTGCCAGTTAAGCAATCACAATTCAACCAGCGAAATATCTAAAATCTTATGTGTCGAAACTGATAGAATGTAATAACAATAAACAACATGGCAGTACACAGCAAATAAAAGTAGAACACTGTAGAAAAAGATAAAAAAAACATTATCCAATATATAGACATGTGTTAAAGTCTACCATAAGCAAAAACATACCTACATTATGTAATTTTTGAAAATTCAATCCAATGTGCAGGAGTACAGAGCCAAAACAATGAAAAATGTGTCACTGTACAAATACTTACGATCTACATCTTACATCTGACAAACTGCATAAATCTGACAGGGCAGCCATTAAATATACAAAACAATTACATTACAAAATAAATAGCAAATACATAAATAAATACTTTACAGTTCAGTTTTTCAAGCATAATATAGTCCAGAATTGTTCTCTTTAAGTAATAAATAAATAAAGGTCAATGCTGATAAATCCTGATGCAGCTACATTCAAAGACTTTCGTTCTTCATTTGTTCCTCCACTGTGACATGATCCCAATGTGCGTGACTGTGTGTTCACCAAAGCAATGACGCCTCCCTGTAGTACATGTTATAAACAGTCTTTAAAAATGACATTTTTAAACTTTCCAATTTATCAATGCACAGTTTTGCATAATTATGCGGCACACATATTATTACATACTCACGTTCTTATGTTCTAGTTTCATTTATTTACTGTGAGTTACAGAACACACCTTATTTTTTCTGTACTACTGTACAATGTCTGCATCAAGTTTGATCCTCTCCTCACTTTCCATATCCTTGTCTGCCTTTTTAAGGTATCTGCAAAGAGATATAACATGCCATGTAAAGGTCCGCAGTGTTTTCATTTGTACTACACACACACATGCATGCACACACACACACACAGACACACACAAACACAAACATGGAAACACCCATTTAAAATGAAAATGATTTGGCAGATGGTGATAACACTCAAACAAGGTGGACAGCATGTCAAAACACATTTGGCAACCCTTATGGTTCCAGTTTGACATGTCACACACCTGCCTTCCTACACAGTAAATCTGCCAGTGTTAAATCAACACTATTAGAGTTAAATTAACACTGAGAGTGTTACATTTTGACACCCTTGGTGTTAATATAACTCTAATAGTGTTGATTTAACACTGACAGATTTACTGTGTATTAATAAAACTGTAGCTGAATTCAAGATGGCAGCTTTCAAGATGGGCACCACGATAGTAACATTGCCAAATATGTTGGATCACAGATAAATTGGAACACCTTCTGCAAAAAACATTTTATATGTCTGTTTCCTTACCTTTGACTCTCTCTCTCTCTCTCTCTCTCTCTCTCTATATATATATATATATATATATATATATATATATATATATATACAGAGAGACAAAGAGAAAGTGCGAGAGTGAGAGAGTGTGAGAGTGAGAGAGAGAGAGAGAGAGAGAAAGAGAGAGAGAGTGAGTGAGAGAGAGAGAGAACACTAACCTGAAAGCCAGCAAAATGGCAATAAAGGTGAGGCACATCAAAGACAGGATCACTAATATTACAGCAAATGCTGCAGCCCAGTTGTAGCCTTCCACTTCTTTTCCAACAGCCAAGGTGAATAAGTGACACCTCTCACCCGAGAATCCCAGCTCACATCTACAAGAAGGACCCAGTCACAAGAAATGTAAAGAGGCAATAAGTAAATATTTTATTATTAATGTCAAGTTTTACTGTTGTTTTACTGTTGTTTTACTGAGAAACTCTAATACACTAGAAAGCTTGAAACATCATCAGGTCTGCTGTCTAAAGAACTTACATGCAAGATGTGTGATTTAGTTCTCGCAAGTACTGACAAACACCATGAACGCAAAAACTTTGGTTTATTTTTCTCAAACATGGGTTCTTCTTCCCTCTGCCTTTTCTTCTGTTCTGTGTTATGGGCCTGAAAGAGGAATCCTTGGGCTTGGTGGAAAACGCCACTGCAGAGTGAAAGAAAATAAGGTATGTCATTGTCAACTACTAGTAAAACACCTTAACTAGTAATACCTTAATGTTTATAGGATATACCACACGATGTGTTGCGTATTACACGGCAGCATAAAGTGAGTGGTTTACTGGTTATGCCATGTTTTTGTCTCTGATAAGCCTCTGATCTACAGACTTTCCAAAAATGTATGAAAATACAAAGTCTGTTAGCCTAACATAGTGCCCAATTTTGTCTTTTAAGGCATTAACCTCTAAAGCTCTGTGAGTTTTATACCACTCAACACTGTCAGACAAAAACATGAAGCACAGGTACATTTTAGTTCCCTGAAGTACAATGTTTTCTTTCTTTTTTTTGCCAATGTGATCGCACGCAACGCAATCTGACTTACGCATTTAACCCATCTGTGCAGTGAAACATTTGGGCGTTAGGTGTCTTGCTCAAAGGCACTTGCTCATGACTTGCCTGGGGATCAAAACGGCGACCTTCTGGTCACAAGACCACATCCGTAACCACGGCTGCTCAGAACAAGTACATGTTTCCACCCAGTTTAGAACCGGGGACCTTTCGCGTGAGGCGAACATCATAACCACTACACAACGGAAACAGCTATATTAGTGCATCTCAAAAAATGAGAATATCATGAAAAATTTCATTGTTGTTCATTATATAATTCAAAAAGGTTACCTGTCATTTTATATTCATTACAAGTAATGTGACATTTCAAGTCTTTGTTGGTTTACTGTTGATCAGGTTGGCTTATAGCTCAAGAAAATCAGAAATCCAGAATCTCAAATTATAGGGATATTTCATTTTGTGTAAAAAGAGTATCAACATAAAAACAAAAAGCCCTGAAATATGTAACGTTACGTGAAGTGAATATAAAATATATGACAGTTTACCTTTTTGAATTAAATTATTCATGCAAATTAACTTTTCCCACAAAATTCTAATTCTTGGAGATGTACTAGTAAATGTGCCCGTAAGTCCAGAGTAGTTTTTCAGGTCCAGTTGTGTATTTTTAAGAATCGCTACAGTCACTTTTCCAGGAGAAATGTACATTTGTATCATTCTTTTGCTTTTTAAACAGTAAATTAAATGTAAACGTCAAGTCAAGACAGGGTGAGTGAAGTTAAATACATCTAATACATTTAACACAACTTGGTACAATTATGCTCCTCAACCAAATCTACTGAAGACAGACTCTTCAGGGTTCCACCCAAGTAACAGTCCAGTACCTTCTCCTGAGTTCTGACTATTCATCAATGAGATTTAGAAACTGGGGTCTAAATCTAATGAGAAGGACTGTAATCAATTTTAAGGTTCGTCTTATACAGGAGATCCTCTATGATTTTATTTACGATGCACCACGTCTGTGTTTTTTCTCGTCATCTGACACAATTACAGGCAAAGTTTTACATTTAAAGCAAAGTCAGAATTAATATAATCATTTAATCATCAAAGTTTTCTCTGTACGTAAATCTCTGATATTTACGATGGAAAATAAAGATTTTTGGCAGCTATTTCTAGCTGTATTTAGTCTTTTTAATATGCACAACCACCAAAATATATCAATGTTTTAAATAATTGAATAATCTATGCTGTGGATTGGCAGATGTTCCATTCCATATGGTACTTGTGAGAGCATCATGTGGATGTAAAAGAAAGAAGGCTTATTACACAATAATAATAAAGGATTATTAAAAGAATGATTATTATCACAACTACAGGTACAAATCAACTGTGATACTATCATATAACAGACATTTATTAGTGTTTGCAAGCCCTGAAACCCCCCCCCCCCAACTCACTTGTCCTGTACTAATTGTAATGCTGACCGGATACAGGAGTTTTAACACTGAGGACACGTGTCCCTGTAATAATTTAATCCAACACAAATAGGGACAAACAAGTTCTGACTTCTTTACCTCTGGGATAGTCAACCTCATAATCCCCAGAAAGATCATCTTCCTTGGCGTCGTAGTTGTCAACGTCCACGCTGGTGTGCAGTCCAGTCCCGGACACACTTACAGAGACAGTGGGGGACACTTTGTCCACTGTTGGCCGCATGGTGTGCGCGCGCTCCGCGGTGGACGCCCCTGAGGACAGCCTGAGGAAAACTGTAAGACAGTGCGAGAGTCAACACCTGTGTCCACATGGAGCTCACCGACAAACTAATACCACCGTCTGGTCACAGACACATCACAAATCCGCCTGATTAAAGTACTGTTAGCTGTATTACATTAGCTGGCACTCAAAGCCAGTGAACTTCAACCCTTAGACTCACAGCTCAAAAAGTGAGGAACAGAGCTAGTGTTTAAAAACGCAGCCAGTTAATAAACACCCACCAAGAGAGTAGATGAAAAGAAGTCCGAGTAGAGACGTGTTCATATTCCAGAGAAGTTCAGCACGTCGTTTGTCCAGCAGGTCTCAGAGTCTGCAGCTGCTCTCTGCTCTCAGTCAGAGTGAAGTGAGCTGGGAGAGGCTCGTCAGTGGCACTGACTCTGCTCTTACGTACACCGTCAGTACCGTGTGTGATTCTCGACTACACGTAATCAGCGCACGTAATAAATACACAAACACTGCAGGCTTCACGTGTTCAGTTTCTTTCACAAATAATGTAAAACATCCAATGAATCCACTAAGATCCCGTGTGAGTCCACTACAGTATATCAGTCCACTATACTTTAGTATCTCTATAGTACATTTTAAGTTCAAAATAAACACAATCAAACTCTTAAACTACAGTAAAATACAAAAAAAGAGAAATATGTAAAGTTTGCTATGGAGCGCCCCCTAGTGCATGAAAAACTAGATAACAAAATCACTAATCACCTTCACACTCTCTCTCTCTTCTCTCTTTTTTCTATACCCATATTTCTCTTTCTTTCCTCGCTCTCAAAAGCCTGAACCTGAGAAATTTAATTACAGATTTTTACTTAAAAGAGTAGAAAGGTTTGTTGCTGTGGCTACCTTATTGAGGTACAACAGAGTCTTTCCATTGTTGTACCCATAATTTTTGTACCAGTTAAGGTACTATTCTGTACCCAAAGATGCTAAAATCTACATTTAAGGGCACGTTTATGAAAATAATACCTTTGAGTACAAGACAGGATTATATCGTATATCATTTATATGTTTTTTTTAGTGTGTGTAAACAATGTTTCTCAAAGAAAAATCAGATGTGTATTCCTTCTATAGTGCATAATATTATTGAACAATTCAAGGAATCTGGAGAAATTTCAGTGTGTAAAGGGCACTGCAACAAGAACCGTCATTCATCAACAGCTATAACAACATCCTTTGTTGATCCTTTGTCACACACTATATTACAGTTACATTCTGACTTATCACAAACTTATAATTACTTGACCAGAGGAGGATGGGTCCCCCGTGTGAGTCCGGCTCCTCCCAAGGTTTCTTTCTCCATCTCTGAGGGAGTTTTTCCTTGCCACTGTCGCCGTTGGCTTGCTCACCGGGGATTAGGGATGAATGATTTGGTGTTTGTTATTACTAACCCTGTAAAGCTGTTTTGTGACATCAGTTGTAAAAAGCGCTTTATAAATAAATTTGATTTGACATTCACATATACCACAGAAAATTTTACAGTGTAAAAAGTACAATGTCCAAAATTGGTCTTATAGTATAGATGTGTGTGCATCAGACCAAAAATGAGGACCAACCAGACTGTTATCAGCAACAAGTTCAAAAGCCAGGATTTATCATTTGGTTGTGTCGGTGCTCATGGCAAAGGTCATTTACTCTTCTGAAAAATACACTGACATTAGAGCAAAATATGCTGCCATCTAGACATCTTTTCTAGGGAGATCCATGCATTTTTCAACAAGACAATGCAAAACCGCATGCTGCAGACATTACAAAGACATCACTGCAGAAGAAAAGGATAAGAGTCTGCTTACAGTCCTGATATGTCCCCGACAGAGAATTTGTGAAGAATTTTAAAATAAAAAAATGTAACAACCCTGTATTGTTGCACACCTTAACATGTGTTTGCAGGAACAACAGGGGCAAGCATCCTCAATGACATTTTTTTTTAAAGTGCTATGAGAAGGAATGGCAAAATTATAATGTAGTAAATGCTTTACTGCCCCAACTTTCTTGGATTGTGTTACAAACTTGAAATGCAGAAATAGATGTCTATTAACAAATGAAATAAAGTTTACCAGGCAAAATATAAAGGGTTCATACTGTATAGAATAAAAATCAAAGTAAAAATATATATATATTTTTTACAAAAATCATACCAAGACAAAATGTACACCAATTTGTGCTCCTTATGAATCAGCAACTCAATTCATTTGTACATTATTTTTTTCCAGGAACTTGAGGTCAAAACAACAATTACGGTATCCAACATGCAATTGTGCTCCAACATGAAATAAGGTATAAATTGTTCTTTCAATTTAGAGTGTTAGCATTGAGCTGAAAATACTATTTCAACAATGAGTTGGCATCTTAACATAAGTATGTCAAAGGTCATCATTTAACTGATGTCATGACATTTTTACAAATTAAAGGAAACTTAAGGCTCCGGTGTCAAACACTGATATGGAAAAACTTATATGGATTGGACACAAATATGAAGGAACTGCCAAGATTTAAAAATAGTTTGTTTCATCTTAACTATGCCCATGGTGAATATACACCATGTAAACAAATGCAAAAAAGTGGTTTTGATCATCATACTCACTAGCTCACTTCAACATGTCCTGTTTTAAGTTGTTTTACAAAGGACAACACAGAGTAACCACAAAAGTTTATTTGCCATGTGTTTGAGACATCAGTGACAGACCAAAGGAAGGTATGACAGGCTTATAACAATTCAAAGATTAAAATACATAAGCATTTTTTTTATCAAATGTGCCAAAAAGATATTTTTCCAGTTTTGTAAAAAAGTCACAACCTCCTACATTTTGTAAAAACCCACAGTCAAAGCAAATGGTAAAGAAGTATTCTACAGTCTCTGTATTGGACGTTCAGAATATTTACAAGCATACACTTGGCTCATGGGACAAAGGAGTCAATAAGGCAGGAACCTTACATGGCATACTGAGGGTACTCCACTGTACCCTACTGTTGTACCACATTTAAAATACAAAAGACACTGACTGTGTTGGGAACACTCAGAGAATGATGTGGATAGGAAAGGGTCCTTTCCTCACTACTCATATGGAACAAATTTCTTTCCGTTTGCATTCAAAACCAAAATGTTTCTTCAGCCTCAGCTAATGCCTTCACATGCCCCACCCTGCCCCCATGCTCATGCTGCCATTCATTCCCATGGAGCCACGACTGCCGCCGTAGTAACTGCTGTTCTGATTACCTGATGGGAGACAAGAGGACATGTTGAAACTGGTGTCGAATGGCAGCAGACATTACTTTTCAACTGTTAAGTGAGTATAACAACCATATAGTGTAATACTGGTTTAAATGGAGAACTAGAGAGGTCAAGTTCCCATATTACAATGCCAAGTTGATACCACAATTTTAAAAAAATCATGTTTCTTTTACAACAAGTTAAATCAGTAGCCTTCCACTATCCTGGCTAGTCAATGGCAAGTAAAGTTGACCTGCACATAAAAAAAAAATGATACAGGGACTGATATCGTAACTCCTAGTATCTTTCAGTATTTGAAATTTTTTGGCCTTGATTTAAAAAAAAAATTTTCAGGAACTGACTAAATAAATGCTTTAAAAAAGAGAAAGCTCTCACACCACTTCCAAAAATGTTTAAACCAACGATTCAGCTCTAGCTTTCCTTTTAAACATTTATTCTCAAAAGTGAATATACTGGATGGAAATTCATACTTTGGAGATGTGATAATGAAATAATTATTAAATAAATTAAATTGGGGTGATTAAATAATTCACCTCATTTTAAAGTGATTTTTGATATCGTATATTGACGGACACTTGAGTGCTTAATAGATAGTACTTACTGTATTCATTGTATCCCCCCATACTGGACTGATTATTATACCCTCCTCCAGTGTAGCCACCTCCCATCTGCTGACCTCCATGCCCATAGGAGGACTGATTACCTACAAACAATGGAAAACAAAACATTCATGTGGGCTTCGTTTGAGCGGTCATGTCGTCTCCGGTAATAACTATTCTAAAATGATTGACGTCGTTAATGAAGAGTCATTTTACGGCACAATGACAAATTGCTATCCCAGGACTACAGCTGATGGTTGACCAATATCTGATGATATATTACAGCACTGTACTATGTGGTATGGGCTTGATGTTCATCTACACAGCAAAAGTGAATTTGGCCTGTCCCATTAACTCACCCATTCCGCCAACCATGTGGCCCCCATAACCTCCATTACTGCCCCCTGCTGTTGAGTTTAGGAACAGCTCCACATAACGATGCTCTGGAAACATAAAAAGAGAAACAATAAGCAACTGAAGCAAGTAACACACAAGTCTTAATTACATCAGCCCTAACAAGCATTACTCACGCATATTGGCCTTGTCCTTGGACATCGCAGCCACAGCATCCTCATGAGTTGCAAACTCAACATCAGCCTCTCCGGTCACCCGTCCATCTGGACCCACCTCAATGTGCACACGCACTGGGTTTAGTGGAGAGAAGAACTACATGCAGCCAAAAAAAAGTTATGGCTTAGAAAATGTCATGAAAACAAGGCCCGATGTTAGTGGTACATGCATGGTTCTATATTATGCTCTTACACTGTAGATGTCATTCTCTGTTGCACGATAGGGAAGCCCTCTCATATGCACACAGTGGCCAGTTGTACTTTGAAAGTTGGAGCCTCCATCACGGTAAGGCCCATCTGACATTCCTTGATTTAAGAGGAATACAAAAATTTACCATTAGTGTGATATCGCCCTCATCAACATACCAACGTGTTTTACTATAATTATATGCCATCACAACTGCATTAAAGTGCAGAATAAAATGCCTGCTTGTAGGCATACATGCTGTAGAATACAGAACAAATGGAAAACCTTTGATCAAAGTTTTACATTTTTTTTTAACCTCACCTCCCCCATAGCCTCCACGCCGTGCTCTGTCAAAAGACCCCCCACGGCTCATGCCATTGTATCCGCGGCCACCTCCACTGGGTCTGTCGTACGGGCCAGGTCTCTGCATGCCCATGCCTTTGCGGGCAGGCTCGTAGTGTGTCCGCACTTCTGCACGGCTGCTCTTGAAGATCTCGATGTACCTACATATCCACAGGCAGATATCAGGGCAGAGCTTCTTGCTATTCTACAAAGGCTACTTTCTTGTTTTCATTGGAACTTAAGTGGCACTTTGGTCCTCGATCTGACTACATCTCTTTCAAGTGAGAATTCCAGCACTGAATATTCAATACAAGTTTTAAATATCACCTTTTGCTCAAACCTCCTCCAGATTTGGAAGAAAGGATCACTAAATGGCACAAACCGCACCAAGAGGCATTCTATATCCCTTCTATCCTTTGAACAATAGCTAAGCAGTGCCTATAGCTTTTGAATTTCTGTCCAGAGATTCAAATGAGTTTGAAGTCCACAGCAGAACACAAAAAGCTTACATTACCTGAACAGCATTGCAGTATAAAAGATCGCCAATCCAAAGCAATGCAATACTGCGTTGTGAACAGCATATTAGCTGCTATTGTAAAATATCTTCACATTTGTAATCAACAGGGTTTACGAATTTCATACATTTATTTTGAAGATGATATTAAATGACCAGAGGCAATTTTTGCATGTGCAACAGTGCTCACAGTGATATTACCATTTAAATAGGTTTTTACTAAACAATAAATAAATAACTGAATATGAAACAATGAAAATTGTATATTATGCAACCCATGAATGCTGTAAAAGTCCTCAGTGATAAATACAAGTGACGTGACTTGGCAAATTAATAATTAGGTACAGAATTAACACATTACTGGCCAGTTTTCCAGGCACAGATTAAGTTAAGTCTTTGGCTAAATTAGACAGCAAGTTGGATCCACAAATGGCACTTTAGTCCTCGGCTAGGCTTAATCTGTGTCTGGCAAATGGGCTCCAGGATTTTAAATTTGAATTTCACAAGAAAAGCAGCTGAACCCGCCAACCATCCCCACCTGTGCCCTATTCTTTCCTTGTGTTTCTTTAGAGCCTTTTCAGCTATATCCTGTGAAGCAAACTGCACGAAGGCCTCCCCCGTACTCCTCCACATGTAGTCCACCGGCAATGTTATCCCATTTGGCACGATTTCCAACCCTTCAACCCAAGGACAGATAACCCCAGCAGGGGACATATTAAATCACATGCCCAGTCACACTGTTTTTTTCATGTTTTAAATGACAAACAAAACACAGATTACACACACGCACACACACAGGTTCAGAGATTAAGGAAGTACATCCAAGCCAAGAGGTTGTGTCCGGAAAACTTGATGAACACGAGGAGCAAAAGTTCATGTAAAAAAAAAAAAAACAACAAAAACTCAAAATAAAAAATATTAAAAACCCAATATGCACTTCCACTTCAGTAACGCAAACACAAAACAATATGTCCATTTGTAAGATGATATTAAGGGAGCCACATAGCCATACCTGAAAAGAACTGTACAATCTCCTCCTTGCTACACCCAAAAGGCAGGCCACGCAGTCGCACAAGTCCATCTCCCTCTGTTTCTGGGCAGTTTGGTCCTGTGTGCTTCAGAACCCAGTCCATCTCCACATTATTGGATTTAAACACTGAAAACAAAACAATATTCATTCACTGCAAGAAAACAAGCATGAAGTAACACTGTGGTCCTTACATATCACAGTTCTCTACCTTCCACATATCTGTGTCCCATGGTTTCTCTGTCTTTTTTAAGGGCAATCTTCAAATCCTCATCTGTTTCAAATTCCACAAAAGCCTCTCCACTTGGTCTGCCTTCTCGAGTGTAGGTGAAATGGATGCTTGTCCCATTATTAGCTATTTTGCAATCTGAAACATAAGTTGAGAAGATCAGTTAGGAGAGATTTCAAAGGATGCAAAATACACCCTGCTGAAAAACCAGCCTGGCCAGCACAAGCTGCTCTCGACACAGAAGTATGTTTTCATACAAGTCTGAAGGTTTAGCGGGTCTTAACCAAAATCAGGCACTGTCAAACTGGTCACAGTAATTGTCCCGATAGTCCATCAAACTCAAATTTAAACAACATCCTAGTAAAGAGCTCAGCTAGTCAACCAGCTTGTTTATCAGCATCACCTGGACCAGCTTTTTAGCCACATTCACTATCAAAGGCTAGCTGAGGCCAACTGAAACCACCTACCAGCAAATGCTGGTCAAGCAGGATTTTTCCAGCAGGGAACTGTAAACAGACATAAACATATTTACCTGAAAAGAATCTGCCCACTTCATCCACAGAGCACGACCAAGGCAGACCCCTGACTCTCATAACAAATCCCTCGTCTTCAGCCATGGTTACACAAACACTCTGTTACTAAAAACAAAAAACACACTGCGTCAAAACTGAGATTGGTCAATTTCCCTATAAAGTACAAAATGACATGTATGACAGTGCACAAAAAAGTTAAAGGGTTAAACCAAGACTGTAAACTAAACGCACAACCCTATTCAGAAACCCCAGATGGCATTAACATCAGAACAGGATGAGTGAGTTTCTAGGAGGTTGCAGGGTTTTACAAACACAAAAATCTGTGTCATGTAATAAGATCACAGTCAATAGCTGAGATTATAATCACCCCTTTAATACACCTGTATTATCATTCTTGTGTAATAAGTCGGCATCTTGTATCTCTTATTAGCTTCACATAATTCTCTTCAAGTTAGAGCGTACCACCCAGAGCAAGTAGATTATTACATTAAAAAGCATCAATATTATTTGGTTTATGAATTGTGATGCTTTTTGGTGAATTTGTGTGTTAGGAGTCTAAATATGCTTAGAAGCAGCAGCCAATTTTTATTTCATACATGTGACGACATCCGAGTGGAAAAAGATTAGTTTAAAAAATTAATAAAATGATCAGATGAGCTGGGTTAGACAATATTTTAATAGTTACACAGTGGGGAAACTGTTAAAGTGCAACAGCAGCAAAAAGATTGAAGTAATCAGTAATAGGACGAGTTTTCAAAAAGACCACCAGTAATACAATTTAATAAACCATTTGCACATTATCAAATTCTCTGAAGAATATTTACAATTAAATGTACATAACTGATACTGTTATATACTGGAATATTGTACATTGGTGGATTAAAATATTGCACATAATGCTGTATAAATATCACAGTATTGTAATGAAACATATTGTAATGAATTAGCTATCAACAGGCCTTGAATTTTCTCAGATGACGTCACGGACATTGCGCATCCGAACGTAAATAAAATCACAGAGGCCCTCTTGTGAAAGAAGAAAATCACCCTACGACCACATGTAAATCTAACACGATCAGAACAGTTTCCGTGTCATGTCACTGAAGAAGTTTCACTACAGAAAGATAACAACGTGAAATGTAGCTACGAAGTCCAGGGTCATTTAGCTATCTATCTCGAGACTTTTTCTTGATATCTCGAGAAACATAAGCTATATGTTAAACAGGGTTAACAATTATGAGAAAATTAAATCGCGCTCTAGAAATAACGTTACAGAATACTTGTGTCCGTTCTGGATTTCCGGAAAAAGACCCGGGACTGTGAGCTACAGTTAGTTGTGCTGTTGTAGCCCAAACCGGACACAAGCAGCAGAAGAACAAAGACAAATGGCGCTGTTCTTTAACAGGCCTACAACAGAGCTCTCAGCAACCTCGTCTCAGCTACACATGACTGGCACAACAACATGCACTCTTACTCCGTCATAATATACAGCAGTTTTAAAATTGATACAGATATAAGACATTACAAGTAAATCTAACAAATACCGTCTCTCCTCAGGAGCTATTCGGCGTGCTGAGGCTCCGTTTTTTCTCCGTGCTCTTCTTCTTCTGTTCCCGTACAACTAACATAGTCAATTTCGCACTGCCCCCTACTGGCTATCAGGTGCACTTCTCCTTCTTGTCCGAGGTTCAGGCTCGTTGCACGAAAGCGCGTTCTTCATTTTGCTTAACAAGCGTGTGAGCGCAGATGTACTATGGACCATAATTTTCACTATAAGATTATCAAGTTCATTTCTTTAAAATGTCAAGACTGTCTTGTTCACCAATGTGCAATATTCAATTTACAGCAGTCATGCACATTTAGTTGTAAATATTTTTCAGAGTTTTTGACAATTCACATTTTTTAAAACATATTTATATATTGTCTTCTTATGATTATAGTAATTACTAAGAGTCCATTTTAATACATATTTAGTTTTTTTTCATTTGCTGTTGTGCCACTTTGAATTTCCCCACTGTGGGACAAATAAATGATAATTTTATCTTACCTTATTAATGTATCACTACGATATGACAGAGTACGCCAGTGTTTTTACAATATCTAACGTAGTGTATAAACAAAAAGCTATTGGAGGATGCGGGCATCGATCCCGCTACCTCTCGCATGCTAAGCGAGCGCTCTACCATTTGAGCTAATCCCCCACCTCTTCAAACACTTCCAGAAAAGTGGGGAATATGTTATCTATACGTGCATATAGCGTTTATTCCTGGGATGGACAGATAATATGAAATACCTTAACATCTGTTGTAGCTGGTTATATTATATCTTATAGACAAAAACTATGAAAACATAGGAATCATACAGGAAATCAAAATTACACTGCTGCAAGTAACATTCATTTCAGTCAATTTCTAAGCTTCTTGGCAATATAAAAAACATCTTTCACACAACTGTCACAATGAACTGTTACTAAATGAACTGTTAGGTCATCATTCTGAGACGTCATTATTCAGAGAAATTAATGCATCTGTTACACATGCTGTCGATATCCTAGGTAATTTTGAGATGCTCATTATTTTAGCATTTAAATAACTACTTAATGTACTCAAATTAATGCATTTACACAGCAATTCACTTAAAATAAAAATGATGAGCTGCTAGTTTTGTGTATTTTAAGTGGCTTCCATGAGAAAGAAGACATATTTATGTGCAGCATTATTTACTTAAAATTGTAATTTTATATATAATTTTAATGTTATGCTGTTTGACGCGAATATAAACAAAACCCAAATAAATATAAAAAGCAGCTTCAAGCTGCGCCAATCCAGAGCACTTTCACTGCAGTGTTAGATATGATTGGTAAACTCACAGCCCGGATCTGCTCGGTTCCGTTTGATAAGCGCCTGTCAGCAGAGGAGCGGTGGGAGCAGTCCGGTCATGACAAAATGGCGAGCGTCGGCAGTAAGTCATTCTGTGTGTGTTTTCATTGACTATGCCATTGTGATATGGAGGTTGTGAGGACTGATGTTGTGAATGCTGAGGGTGTTTGTGAGAGCCTTTCATACATGTCCGAGCAGCGGTGTGCGTGCACGTCTGTCAGGGATCGTATCATCACAGATGAGAATGATAATCATTGGCTGAACCGTAGGAGACACCACGATGTGCGTTTATAGCAGATTAGACAGAGTAAATCTGTCATTTTTACTGATCTGCCTAATAATAATTTCGTCTGTTGTCAGGTTTGGTTTCTGAAGTGCAATAGATCTGTGTTCCAGGGCCCAGAGCTCCCAGTTCTTTGCTTTTTATCCCACATATTTTGGAAGCCTAAGAAAGAACAGATTAAGGATAGTCATGAAGCTGTTTTTCCCAGACTAGTCTTAAACCCTGTAAATACATCTGTGTCTTTTTATGCTAAGACATGAGGCTAAGAAAACAGTTGTTTCCTATAACATTTCAGAGAGTTTGCATAGCACTATTTCTATGCTTTCATTATTGTATCATAGTGATGGGTACAATGAACCCAGTCATCCACCATCTGCTGTGCTCAGCTACGGTAGTTACTGAATTATACTGTATTACGATGTCACTGAACTGCCATATTCCAAATCCTATAAGTGCTAAAAAATGACTGAACTGTTTTTAACTTTCTCTGGACAGAACACAAGCTCCTGCTGGGCCCTACAGAGCCATGGTCTATCAAAGAAAAACTGTGCTTGGCCTCCTCCGTCATGAAGAGTGGAGACCAAAACTGGTAATACCTAATTCACTGGGTACTTATGTAAGATATCATTAGAGAATGAACAATACAATGTTTCCTTTTCTGATACAGAAGCCTTGAGTATCTGCTAGTGCTAATATCTTTTTTATTTCATGTTCAATAGGTTTTTATTATCATTTCAACTATATACAGTACAGTACATATTGAAATGAAACCATGTTTCTGCAGGACCAGGTGCAACACAGAACACAGGTGCAACGAAATGCATACAATAAACATACAATAACTACAAGCCCTAATAGGCTGCCAGTCAGGTGCTTGTCCAGTCTCTTGTCATCTCAAGACTTGACAATTGCAACTCACTGCTGGCTGGTCTTCCTATGAGAGCCATCAGGCCCCTGCAGCTGATCCATAATGCAGCTGCTTGGCTGGTCTTCAGTCAGCCAAAGTTCTGTCAAATCACTCCACTGCTGCATTCACTTCACTGGTTTCCTGTAGCTGCTCGTATTACATTAAATACTCTGATGCTCGCGTACAAAGCAAAAAATGGGCCAGCCCCTCTCTACCTAATGGCAATGGTCAAGTCTCGAGCCACACCTTGAAAACTTCGAGCTTCTAGTATGGTTGGGTTTGACCCACCATCCTTCAAGACACGTGAAAGACTAGCATCTAGACTCTTCTCTGTCATAGAACCCAGGTGATGGAATGAAATCCCACTGGCTGTATGAACAGCAGAGTCCCTCACAGTCTTCAAACACAGACTGAAGAGCATCTCTTTGGCGAGCACATAAGCGAGCACTAGTTTGGACTCTGTTTGGACTCTGGCTGGTCTGAACTAGCTGAGATAATTCTCTTAATGGAAATAAAGGTTTTTTATGTTGCTCTGGACAAAAGCTTCTGCCAAATGCCATACATGTAATAAATACAAAAATTACAGAATGCTGCTTGTCTAACTAGACTAAAACACATTACAGGATGAAGGTCAAATGTGATGTTGGTCAGTACATGGTACTGAGTGACATCTAGTGGGAAGCAAGATTCCAGCCCACAGTGTGTGTTTTAACACTTCTAAGCTTTATAATGACTTTACCAATTCACAGGAAACATACATGACCAAATATAATTGTGTACTGTTTCAGGACAGACATGATAGTGAATTGGATTTATTCCTTACAAACTTCAATATTAGAGCAAATATTCTCTGCTCTTAGTGACCTGATAGTGCCAGATTGGTGATCTCGAAATGTCACTGAGACCCTTCAATTTTTTGTGTGGTTTTCTTGTTTCAGGGTGTCTGTGAGTCGAGCGATTAAACCATTTGCAGAACCTGGACGACCTCCAGACTGGTTTTCTCAGAAGGTTGTTTACTATATGAATGCAGCACAGTTGTCAGTCTGATTCTATTAAAGAAAAAAATCAGGAATTTCTGCATAACATTGTTTCCGTCTTCTTTCAGCACTGTGCATCACAGTACTCAGAGCTCCTGGAGAGCACAGAGGCCCCAAAGTAAGTCAAGTTGTGTGGTTCCTCCCCCTGAAACACCCCAGCACAAAAGGCATTAAAGCGGGTGGTGCCAACCTGTGTCCATCCCCATGATACTACTAAGAAGCCTACTGACTATCAGTTTATGAATGTTGTAAGCAAAGTAGGCTTGCATGTAATGTTTGTGATGATAATTCACGTCTTATAGCCAGGGGTGCACATAATTTTTTTGGTCTAGTTCTCAAAGGAGCACCTACAGATGTTGCTTGGTGCTCACCTTTTACAATGCTGGAAAATACTACAAGCATTGATCATCACTACCCTCCTGACATCCACTGTTTTTAGCCATGCTATCTCCTGCAGCCATTTTTAAGCGAATACTCTTTTTTTACCTTCAGTCTCAGTCTGGCGTTTCTTTGGAGGTGGTGGAATACCAAAGTAATGACTTAATGTAGATTGTTTCCTTGACATGCTGATGAATCGGTGGAAATCTTAAAACCAGTGAACAAATAAGCTAGTGCTAGTTATCAATTAACTACTCTCTTTGAGCCCGTCTACGTTACCGTCAAGGTTGCCAGATCCATAAAAATTATTCAGCCAAAAGTAATTCTAAAACCCGCCCTTCAGAAGCTTAAACTAGCCCAAAATATGTCTGTCACACGTTTGAAGCAAATGGCAAAACAACTAATCAACAAAACGGTAAACGAAGTTTGCACACTGTCTGTATAAAACCCGATCAAATTCGAAGACTTCCCGCCC
>BRDA01011533.1:14897-40060 GCA_036984385.1 Crenuchus spilurus | reverse complement strand
TGTACTTTTAGAGATTTATTTATATGACATCATTAGAATTATATTACACCCTCTAAAATACTTCAATACCTAACCGTGGGACAGAACCCGAAGTGACCCTATCACACATTACGGGACAGGAAAAATGTCACACAAAGCAATCCAGACTGTTCTCCTCAGTAGTTCCCAGATGGTGGGACAAGCTGCCTACCACCACTAGAGCAGAGGTGTCCCTCACTGGGTTCAAGAAACTCCTAAAATCCGAGCTCTTCAAAGAGCACCTGCTCTAGTGATCCCAAATACTCCCCATGAGTACTGATATGCACTCAGCATTCAGTATCCAAATGTTAATTCTAGTATACTAGTACTAGTAAATACTAGTACAACTCTAGTATTTTTCGCATCTGTACTTTCCCACTATTGTAAGTCGCTTTGGATAAAAGCGCCCGCTAAATGCAATGTAATGTAAAAAGGACAGGGCATTACACACTATCCCAGTGAAGCCCAAGACAGGGTGCCAATCCATAACTTCATAAAATCTCCCACATTATATTAAGATTACTACAGTATATTTATTTAGAGATTTTCATGTGAGTTATTTGGACTGCTGTAAAAATGACACATTCAAAAAGGGGTATAAATTCACTCAGGGGCATAAATTAAAGATCATAATTAAAAGACAGACATTTACATAACATAGATAATAAGACAACATATTAAAGGAACCTGCCTACATGGCAAAGGCTGTATCTTCCAAAAATCCAATGTCAGGCCTTATAAGTAAGATGCTATGATATGCTATCAGAACTCACTATTAACTGGTGAGCCAAAAGGCTAAACAACTGGACTATTGGATACTGCCATGACCAAATATTTTGCAAAACAAAGAATTCCTATATTTCTCAAATGTAAATAAGTGTTCATTTGATAAAAAGCATTTTGGTTAATTCCTAATTAATTATCCTAATTAATTAATCAATCATTGGGCATACACAGAGTGCGCTGTTTGTGTCTGTGTATGTGAATCGTTTTCGTACTGCAGCTTTTAGAAGAAACCAATACTGTAGTAAAAGGGGTGTGTGTGACTTTTTAAGGTATGATATATGACACAATTAGAAAAAAATATTAATATATTTGATATTATATAAAATAATGATAATAATAATAATAATAAAATGTATATTGCCAGTTATAACTGGCAATAACTAAATATACAAAATAGTACTACATAAAAAAAAAAAACGTAGATATATCAAAGGTCTTGAATGGATATGACAGCCCTGGCCTTCATATGTGAAAGGTAAAGATCACCTCAGTGTAGAACAAGGCAAGAAGCTTTTGAGTAAAGCCTCTAGTTAACCACTAAGACCAACTCTCTAATACCACAGACCTTAGAGCTTTTAGGAAACTGGGACTTGTCCTTCCTTCACATTTAGAACATAACTATTCTCATTATTCCTGTTACCTTTGTGTCCACCAGGAACAGAAAACAAGAGGAGGATGAGGCTGAGGTGAAAAGAAAGGCAACAGATGCGGCCTATCAGGGTACTGGAGGAAAGCCCATAATGCACCTTCTTACACTGCTCTCATGATGAAGTAATGCCAGTTTCTATCTGCACTCATGCTTAGAATGTTTTAGGGTTTTTGTAGAAACTGAACCAAAGTGATAATATACTGAGTCAATTTTAACACTTTTTTTTATCTAAAACAAAAACTCAAAACACCAATTAATCAAAAGTTGAGTTGCTGAGACCCTAAAACAGGGGTGTTCAAACCCAATCCTGGAGGGCCGGATTCCTGCACAGTTTGGTGATTTTCCTGATGTAATGCACCTGATTTAGCTCAGCAGGTAAGGAGCATGTTTAATTGTAGTGTCACAGCAGGGTAATCACCAAACCGTGCAGGACCCTGGTCCTCCAGGACTGGAGTTGGACATGTCTGCCCTAGAATGTTTTCTTCCATTCACACCATCTCATTCATGCTATTGTTACTGTATGTTCTAGACTGTTTTCACTAGTGTTCAGTATAGTGTATCAGTTATTTAACAGTGCTTTACATTTCCCTATACAGTAAACATTGTGGTCAATCATTCTGAACTCTCTGTTGGTCGTGCTGGGTACTGTTGGGTCAGTGTGTCACTGGTCTCTACAGCAGTGGAACTAAAGAGCACTTTCCTCTTTGTCCTACAGCCAGACAGGCAGTGAGAAACGCTCCAAAGCGTTTGTCCTGTGTGGCCATGCGCTCACCCTCCGGGGCTACCTCTCCAGGTTTGGACTTCACCCTTGGAGACTCATGTGAAGAGCTGGGCACAGCTGCCCCTGTGAGTTTCACTCTTGTGCTCCATCTTAGGATTGAACCCCACTCGGACCTCTCACATGCTCCTCTTTTCCATGTGCAGGGTGCAGGGTCAGCAGTCTTAACGCCTGTGGCGGAGCTGCCAGGGGCCTTGATGGTGGAGGCGGGGATGAGTTCTCTGCTGGAGGACTGCTCGGGTCAGAAGAAGCTGCTGGGTCAGAAAGCCACACCACCACCCTCACCACTGCTGTCCGAGCTGCTGAAAAAGGGCAGCCTCCTCCCCACCAGCCCCAGACTGGTCAGCCTCACACACTACTTTTCTTAGCCAAACCAATATAGTTCTAGTTATATAGTTCTAGTTATAAGTTCTAGTTATATAGTTCCAGTTATATAGTTATATGATATAGTTATAGATATAAGTTCTAGTTATAAGTTATGTAGTTATGTTATAAGTGCAATGTAAAAGTTCTAGTTATATAGTTATAAGTTATAGTTATACATAGTTATAGTTATAAGTTGTAGTTATAAGTTCTAGTTATAAGTTATATAGTTGTTATAAGTTATAGTTATATAGTAATATTATATAGTTATAGTTATCTAGTTAGTTAAGTTATAGTTATATAGTTATAGTTACATAGTTATAAGTTATAGTTATACATAGTTATAGTTATGTTATAGTTATGTTATATAGTTATGTTATAAGTTATAGTTATAAGTTATATAGTTATGTTATAAGTTATAGTTGTATAGTTATAGTTATGTTATAGCTATATAGTTATAGTTACATAGTTATAAGTTATAGTTATACATAGTTATATAGTTATGTTATATAGTTATATAGTTATGTTATAAGTTATAGTTATATAGTTATAGTTATATTAGTTACAAAGATGAAATCACATCAGTTCTTGAAGTCAGCATCAAATATCATGCCAGACCTGAAATTGTTACAATCCTACTGATTGACTGGATGATTGAATGAGATGACTTTCTTCCATGCCAGTGAATAAACGTTCACATGACACTCTCGGGTGTCTAGGTGTCAGCTGTTCAGGCCTTTGCTTCTAATGATTGATGAACAGAATGGTGTGGTCAAAAATGTCCAAAACATGCCAATTACCCATTTATTTCACATTGTGTTCACACTGTGAATTAAGAATTTCAGGTTTCATGCATATATTATTTGCTTGACAGAGGTCAGCACATTTGAAGAGCTACACTATCATCAGTTCCTGGACACAGTATTACAGTATTACTGGAGGTGTTGAGAACAGTGCATTCATGTGAATTTCAGGTGGCAGATGGGGAGGCTGGTCAAATGGCAGGAAACCAAGATTCACAGCTCACAACCTCTGCTCACCCTGCCCCCCAGGCAGTGACTGGTACAAACACACCCACATACACACATATATGCATTCACCTCCTACCCAATATGTCTGTATGTCATTTTAGCCAAAATAGCTTGTGAAGATTTCATGATGGACTTATATTATCTGAATTATTAACATGCTCCTGTACTGAACCACAGTGAGAGTCCTGTATGACGCCCAGAAATGTTTACATACAAGTTTAAATGTCCCAGAGGGCTCACTGGAGCTCTTCTGTGGTAGCAGTGCTTATGTGTCCTTGTGTACATTATCTATCAATAGTTTGGAGACACCTACTATACAGAATATGGTTAATACCAAAGAGATTAATCAGCTTAAAGTCTAACTAGTTCTGTTTTTTTTTGTTTGTTTTTTAGTAAAACAGTAGTGCAGACCTAAAGATTTGAATATTTGTCATAATATTTATGAAAATACAACCATGAGAATGACATAACTCATGCATTAATCCTGTTGTTGTGGTGCAAGCAAACCATCTTTGTGTTAAAACTTTTAGGACAACAATGACAACCAAATAGACACCTAAATAGCGCTGCGGTTCCTATAAAAAATACATACCATTCTGTCAACCTGCATCCAGATCTCTGATGGCTTCCAATACTGTATAGTGGGCTGTTACATATAAACACAGACTTCTCTCAACCTACATGCAGAGCTCACAGTCCAGTGGATGTGATTTAGGACACCATATGACTTACTGTGAACTATAAAAATGAGCAAAACCTCACTGCTACAGCCAGACACTTTAGACAGCAGCAGGTCTGGCAATTGCTTGTGGATTCTGGCATATTTATGATGCTCAACATCACTAAAACGGACTCAGATAGCATACAGATGTGGGCCACTTCTGGCTGAGAAATGGCACTGCTGGCCCACTGTCAGCACTGGCAAACTGCATGTGAACCAAATGTTGCCTTTATATTGAAAATACGCATTTGACCCACATGTACCATAACAGATGTGGCCCATTTCTGGCACAGATATGGCAGTATTACCTACATTTGGCTGATATATGGCCCTAATCTGGTGTATATGTGGTCCACATCTTGCAACCGGGAGCGGTCCGCCCAAGTTCCATCAATCCATGCAGCAAGTGGGCCAAATGAAATGGGGGATGAGGCCAGAATAATTTAGCTGTCTAGGTATCAGCCCTTCCTGCTCTAAGATGATGAACACACCATTATGTTACAGGAAGTTTTGTCATTTTTTAAAGCTCACAGTCATATTGTGTCCTAAACCACATCCACTAGTCTGAGACCTTCATGAACATCTGGAAGAGGTTTGACAGAAGCTTTGGTGAAGTGATTTTAAATAAACAACTGGACTAATTAGGTGACTATTGAGTTCTAGTATGTGGTTATCAATGTTAGTCTTTAAGCTTCTATTAAATTTAAAAAGCAGTGTTGCAAAATCCTCAATAACAGTAAAATATTGTCTAACAATCTTTTTTCTTTTAAACATAATTGGGAAGTAATTCCCAAAAATTCAAGGTGTCACCAGACTTTTGAGAGTGTGCAAGTCACTTGCAGCTTAACATGTAGCTTGCTGTCTGTATGCTGTTTGCTTGTGTGTTCTGCTATGTGTGTGTATGTATATATGTCCCAGGTGCTCCCACGCTGTCTCGTCTGCTGGAAGCTGGCCCCACCCAGTTTCCCTCTCAGCTGGGCTCATTGACTCCTGCAGACTCCGCCGCCAGTGCTGCCCCACCTGCTGTTGTAGCACCTACTGTGGACACCCCTGCTTCTCTAGACACAGGTGTCTCTCTGTCTCTCTCCCCATCTCCTCCTGATCACCAGCAGCTAATGAAGATCTTGTTTAGCTTTTGTTGTGATGACTCAAACTGAGATTGATGCAGCATTTTTGTCTGCATTGTTGTCTTTGTTGTGACAGGATCATGGTCTCTGTTAGCATTAGCATATTTGTGAGTGTGTGTGTGTGTGAGAGAGATAGAAGAGAATGCTGATCTGTGTGTGTGTTTATGTAATTCTAAAGTTGGAGAGGATGATGGGCACTCAGTCTCAGTGGAGAGTAAAGCATCAGTGCTGGAAGAAGAGGATCTGGTCACTGTGTCCTACATGGCAGACGAGCTGGACTTGGAGACAGTAGGAGACATCATCGCCATAATTGAGGACAAGGTGAAGGTTCTCTTTTGGTATTCAGTGTTTCCGCAACCTTATCTCCATCTGCCCCCCCCCCCCCATATCCTTCTGTCAATTATGAAAATTAAAAATGATAATTAATTGTCAAGGGATTAAAATATTCAGTCATGATTAATTGCACCTCACGTTGATCATGTAATTAACTGTAATACATTTTAAATCAAATTTAACACCACATGACAACTTTGTTGTGAATTAAAAGCAAGTATATAGTCTAACAAGCGGACACAATGCACTTCAATTAAATATTCTTTTGCTAAGTATTCAATAATACATCCATCCATCTATCCATTATCTCACCCACTTAATCTTTATCAGGATCGCCCTCACAGGGTGCAGGGCAGGCCATTACACTATCCCAACTAAGCCCAAGACAGGGCTCCAATCATTCAATAATACAATTGCATTATTTTCATCAGGTTTTATTTTTTTTTGCCACAGAATGTTTCACTAAAACATGAAACTGTGATGTTTTGTACTGATAGTAACACACTTTAATAAATTTATTCAACAATCACACGAGACAAATGGTTGGCATTTCTGGAATTGAATCTGCCACACACTTAATGAAGCCCCACACTGCTGGTGTTTTATTGTTCCTGTTTAAACAGAACAATCCTAATCTCATACTGATCTGAAATGAGCTCTGAATGAGTTCATAGTCACTCTAAAATACACTGCAGCCAGTTATAACAAAAGCCTCGTTCAGACAGAAACAGAAAGTATTCAATCACACAGGAAGCTCAGATTCTCTACCTTCATCAGCAGAAGAACTGCTGTGGCACACTGAAATCCATAAAAACACATCAAAAGATGAAAATGCAGATACACGTAAAGTAACATTTTCAAACTATTGTTTTACTGTTAATCAGCATGGCTTTGAGTTTGAGTAAATTACTATTCCAAAAATATCAACGTTAAAACTAAAAAGCTTGAAATATGCCAGTAATTAATGCAAAATTATGACTTTGTCTTTTTGAATTATATTATGAACACAAATGGGTTTTTTCTCATTTTTGAGATGCACCAGTATTAGTAAGAGGGCCCAGTATAAAGTGTAGTCATGTACATTACAAAGCCATTTCGCATTCTCAGTCCTTTTCTTTGTTTAATAATTTTCCTGCAGAGTGATGAGAATGTGGAGGCTCTGGATGCAGCTGCGGTGGAGGCAGCTCTTTCTCTGTGCGAGGACACAGGCCACACATTGTCGGGTAACTGGGAGCCCAGCTCTTTTAAGACTGTGGTTTCTGAGCCATCTAACAGTGAAGGGTCTCTTATCATTCCCTCAATGCACACATCACTGGAGGGGCGGAGGGAAGGTTTGGGGGCAAGACAAGAACCCTGTGGCTCTAGTGAAGGCTGTGGGCAGAGTTACCCACCCACCTCGTCCTCTTGCTGCCCCTCTGAAGAGCAGAAGCACCCTCAGATGTCAGGGACTCACTCTGATTCAGATCTAGAACACATGTGCAAAGAAGGAACCCAGCACACAGCATCACCACCTGCTGTGGCTACGAGTGAAAGTGTTGAATGGACGAAGTCCCAGATAGGTGGGTTATACCTGTATAATCTGTATCTTGACTAACAGTCATACGCAAAGACAAAAAACATTTTTTAAAACTGGAAGAAAGTATTACATATACAATATACAACAATAGCAACTGTAACCATAACATAACATTAGAATAAATACAAATAAAGCAAAAATAATTCATCTCCAGGAAAGTTATATTATAATGTATAACGTTATCTTCCCTTTCATTAAAAAAAAATCAATATTGTATCTAAAAAGCTTTTAAAATAGCATATGACTGTACACACTATCCAAAACAGAGCTCAGGTTGTCTCCTCCATCTTAAGTAATCTGTTTTTCCTCATTTCAGCATCTACAGAAGAAAAAACTACTTCAAGCCAGCACTCCAAGGTATAACAACCTCCCTAATCACCTGCAAAGTCTTCTACTGTGCATGCAGATCAGCAGTCCAGTTGAGATGGAGCCTGAATACTTTCATTCTCTCTCCCTTCCCTCAGGCACATGCCACATATATTACCCTGGCTTTACATTTAGTGTCACCTCCAAAAGTATTGGAATTGCCAGTTCTTTTGTTGAGTTATTTTTATACACTTAAGTCGTTTAGATTTGAGATCAAAACATAATTATGAGAGAATCGTGGCATGTTTTGTTTGAAAACACAAAGTGAGTAAATACATGTGAAAGGGACTGACAGGGTTTGTGCCCTTTTAGATTATTTTAACTAATTTAAATATCTAATCAATAGTTCTGAAAAGCTTCATGGGTTTTGCTGTGAAGACTGCGTTTGTTGTTTACATTTACCTTTATCGTATTTAATGTTGATCAGGGTGGGGAGGGGATTATTGCCAGATTAAATCCAGTCTGGGAACGGGAGGATGCCAGCGAATGACGGTCTGGGGTGCAGGTGCACTTATTGCTGGTGAATGTCAATGTTTAACTTTGTCTGTTTCTCTTCATGGCTGTATAGTGGCCAGTGGCATGCTGGGAATAAACTACAATTAGTCACTGTGCTGTGTCAATTTACAGACAATTGAAATCTCTTCTTCTCCTCTGCAGAGGATTAACCTTAGTGAAGATTCAGTCCATTACATTACAGTGCTACTATCAGAATATCATGACCACCTTCCTAATAGTGGGAATAACCATCCTTGGCTCAGTGTGTTCACTCAGTGGTCATCGCCGGCACTTTCCTTGTTGCTCTTCTGTTCATTACAGAGCTTAACTGGTCCACTGTGGTGTGCCGATTGCTCTGTACCACCTGCTGGAGTCTTTGTTCCTCTCTGGCATCAATGACCCTGTGAGACACCACTGCTATGTCATTGGGAGGCAATCAATGCATGAGAAGTCCACTCGAAGTACACTTTCACAACAGCAGCTCTAGAACATCCCACGTTAGAGTTTTCCAAGATGCTACCACCCTTCACTTGCTACCCTGTTTTGTACATCAGTCAAAATCGTGGCCTTTACCCATAACAATCATTTTGCACACTGCTACAACTGACTGGTGTGCTCACTTATGTATACAAGCAGCAAACCACTTCACATTGCATCTGTGATATCATGGGCTGAGTTCATTCGAAACCAGTGGTGGTCATAGTATTCTGATGACTGTGTATTTGATTATAAAAAGGCATCTTAAAAATTGTTTTGGACATAGCTTATAATATATTTCTTTCCAAAAGACACAGCAATAGTACAGTGCAATAAAGCTCTGCTGAAAGTAATTGGAGCTCTGTATGTTTTTAAACCTGAGTAGACTTGTTTTCAGCAAATGTTTAGTTTCCTACAATCTCTGTATTCTCATGCTTTACAGGTGGTGAAGGAGGATGAAGAGGGGGATGAAGGAGTGAGTGATGCTGAAGAGAGCAGTGTGATGGAAGTGAAGGCAGGGTTGAAAGGGGATAGGGGGGAGGAGTGTGCAGGTGATGAGGATGGGGTGGAAGGGTATCTGTCTGAGGTGGAGGGAGAGACGGAGCTGGAGCCTCCAGCCAGCGAGAGTGAAGATGGCTGCAGTATGCACACTGCCTCCTCCTCGCTACAACTCCACACCACTGCTGACTCCATTCCCAGCAGCCCTGCCTCCTCACAGTTGTGAGTGCACCAAATATGTGACTTTCACACACTTGTGAACAATTAACCTATTAATGTTTATTGTAATTGTATAAAAATTGTATTTTGATACGTATACTTTGATTTGTGCTCAGCAAAGCTCAATAAAATATAAAACATTTGCAAATTAAATTCAGATATGGGGATTAAGTCTCCTTCAGTGTTGAGATATTGACACTGACGAATTATGCATTCTGTCCAAGCTCTATAAGCAGTGAAGATCAGGAGGCAATTCAAGCCCAGAAGATTTGGAAGAAAGCAATCATGCTGGTCTGGCGTGCAGCAGCCAATCATAGGTAAAGTCCTTGCAGTTAATTCCAACTGCTTGATGTGTAAATTACATTTTCATTCACTGAACCAAGAAAGATACACACCTTCATGCCATTCAACACACTTCCTCTTTGACATTTAAAATCAAGCTTCAGTGCCTGTGCTGCCACAGCTGTCTGACTGACTTTGGCCTTGGTTCTTCTGGACAGGTATGCTAACGTCTTCCTGCAGCCAGTGACGGATGACATCGCACCTGGGTACCACAGCATTGTTCACAGGTAAGAGGTTATGGAGTTTCATCTCAAAATTCATTCATTCATTCATTCATTCATTCATTCATTCATTCATTATCACACCCGGTTAATCCTTATCAGGGTCGCAGTTTCAAAATTGCCTCAGAAATAAGGGTTAAAAATAGAAGTGACTGGTGCAGGCCATTAAAGCAATCTAATTAATTCTAATTAACATTCTGACCCAAATGTAGACCTACGGTGCAACATCAAATATTTAGATTTTAGAGTATTGTGAAAAACTGTCATATATTTTATTTTCACTACATGTAAAATATGTCAAGCTTTTCCGTTTTACTGTTGATCAGACTTATATTAAAGCTCATAGGAATCCAGAATCTTAAATTATTAGAATATTTCATTTGGAGCTTGAGTACATTACTATTGAAACTCATTCATTCATTATTCATTCATTATCACACCTGCTATATCCTTATCAGGGTCACGGTTAGTCCCCTACCCCCTCACTGGGAGCAGGGCAGGGTTTTACACTATTCAACTAAGCCCAGGACAGGGCGCCAATCCATCGCTGGGTGAAAACACATGCACACATATACACATACATGCACACCTACGGACAATTTAGAGTAGCCAATTCACCTGACCTCCATGTTTTTGGACTGTGGGAGGAAACCGGAGTCCCCGGAGGAAACCCACGCAGACACTGGGAGAACATGGAAATTCCGCTCAGATGTGGACTCAAACCCAAGACCTCAGCGCTGAGCCACCGTGCCACCCGCTATTGAAACTGTCAACATTAAATAAAAAAGGCCTGAAATTTGTCACTTCACTAGTATTGAATATAAAATACATGACAGTTTACATTTTTTAATTAAATTATACACACAAATGACATTTTTCAAGATTTTTTGGAGATGCACTAGTATTTCAGGTTAATTAATTTTCAAATTTCTGTATATTTTACTTTTACATTTGAAAACTTGTTTTTTTTTTTGTTTTGATGCAGCACTAACAAAATATCT
The DNA here is from genome assembly GCA_036984385.1 of Crenuchus spilurus. NCBI lineage: Eukaryota > Metazoa > Chordata > Actinopteri > Characiformes > Crenuchidae > Crenuchus > Crenuchus spilurus. Next base: position 29,059 of record BRDA01011533.1, on the reverse strand, counting down.
CTCTCTCCCAGGCCCATGGACCTGTCCACCATAAAGAAGAACATTGAAAACGGACTGATTAGAACCACAGCCGAGTTCCAGCGTGACATCATGCTGATGTTCCAGAACGCGGTGATGTACAACAGCTCAGACCACGACGTCTTCCACATGGCTGTAGAGATGCAGCGGGATGTGCTAGAGCAGATTCAACAGTTTCTGGCCACTCAGCTCATCATGCAGACTTCAGAGTCCGGCATCAGTGCCAAGAGCCTCCGTGGCCGAGAGGCTAACCGCAAACAGGATCCCAATGACAAGGTCATTTTTCATTTTCATTTGGAATCATTTCAATTAATGATGCACCAAATATTCGTAAACACTTTCGGTGTTCGGCTGAATAGACTGAATAATTTATACTGAACAATGACATTTTTAATGACCCTGTTACCTCAACAACTAGTAAAACAGATTCACTAGCACAGTTACAGTTTTATAGTGAATTGGAAGAAGACAATTACAAAAACTGCAGTTATGATGAAGCCAGAATGTAGCCGCTTAGCTTTGTGTTTACTCCAGTGGCTGCAGTGTCAGGGACCGTGTCAAAATTACCAGAATTTTTTTTTTTTAACATTTTGGTTGTCTGTAGCCAATGAACTTGACAAAGTTATACGCAATTTTTATTTTCAAATAGTGTAAAAGTAAATAAATAAATCAGTTTTAAAGAGATTTTGAAGTTATAAAATATAGGAGAGTAAGAGAAGCACAGTATGTGAAATAGTACAATGAGTAGTTAAATTAGAGAAACCCGTGGCCTAACTAGGATCCACCCATCTAACACATTTTGGTTAGTATAAAAAATTTCTTAATCTTACAAATTTGGTTCTTAGAATGTTCAAGTTTTCTAGATGTTTCTATGACATTTGTATTGAACATTTTTAACGTTCGTTTAATGTTGATGCAACATTATGAGGACCTCACCAACAGTATGTTAAAATACTGGCCACACAGAAAAACTTTCAAAACTGTTTTGGAACATGACTTTCAAGTGTTACCTGAAACAATAAATAGTAAATTAACAGCTTATTTAGAAGCAAACTTCAAATGAGCTGACGTCATGATACGCAGAACCAATAAAATGACTGTGATGTTACTTCAAACGTTGTCATAATATTAGTGTTTGTCTAACTGGGAACATTCTGTGCAAAATGTTCCAAAAACGTTTTCAGAATGTTCCAAGAACATTATTTCTGTAACCTTAGTCTAACTTTCCTGGAATATTTTTGTTTTCTGTTAGCTGGGCAATAAGCCCACCACAAAAAATGACCTTAAATTTTTTTAAATAACTACTTTGCTTGATTACTTGTTATTGCTGTGTTAGTCAGGTTGGTGCAGTGTTTCCCAGTCCTGCTCCTGGGGACCCACAGCACTGCACACTTTAGATGTCTTCTTTACCTAGGAAACCTGATGTTGTGAGCTGGTTTGGATAAAACTGCTCTAATGTACACTCCTTGTTGACCTTTATAATGAAGTTACTGTAGCTGACAATTTGTCATGCATGGAAATCATCATAAGTAGTGATATTAGATTATTAGGTATCCAGAAAAGACATCAGAGCACCCAATCACCATGTGCCCCACCTCTGCACTAAATACCCTAGTGTACTTGTAGTACTGTAGCCAGAGGGAGAAGAAAGTAGACTACTGTGCTGGAAAAGTGACAGTTTGACTGTTTGCTTGCATGCACTTTTGAAATCTAAAGGTTACGTTATTGACATTAGTGATGGTAACATGGTGTTACTGTTATGAGAGTAACTTCTTTCTGGATTTGCCTGTTCTTTTGTGTGCTCATGTACCCCCATCGCAGAACACAGCTGTTTGATCAGCAAAACCTCAGATGTTGAAGTTTCTGTTAGGTATAAATTACTTTTCATCCAAGGCAGACATTCTCACAAAGTGGTCCTTGCCTATTTTGCATCTTCTGCTTTAATTCATCAGTCTAATTTGCATTTATTTTCCAAGTGGTGGTGTTCAACATAGTTCTGAGTAAGCAGGTGAATATTATTTCTTAATGAGCATGCTCATGCAAACCTGGTACAAATCAGCACGTCTCTTCAGTCTATGCTTATATAAGCCACCATCATTTCTGACTCCTGGTTTTCTCTCACAGGACAGCGTTCCCATGGCCTCTCCTGCATTCCTGCTGTCTCTCTTTGTAAGTATTATACAGATATTACCTGTAGGCTGTAACACATACCAGACAACATCAGTAACATATATCTCATGGTATTTAGTTTCATTTCAGTTTCTCATCGTCATTGCTACATACAAGGGTTAGTCAAAAATTATCCGCACACTGGCTGTAGAATTGATCAGTTTTCAGAAAAGACACATTATTTTTCAACACAATCCCTACTTTTAAATATGCTTTGTCCATCTATCAACAAACTTTTGTGTTCCCTTTTTAAAACAAGTTTTTCATCAGGATGTGAATCTCAGGCCCCCTATGGCTTCTTTCAGAGGACCAAACAGGTGATAGTCTGATGGGAGATCAGGACTATAGGGAAGATGCTTCAACACCTCAAAACCAAGTTTTTGCAGGGTGTCGTGCATTGTCTTGCAAGAACACAACACTCTTGGATAGCAGTTATCTGCGTTTTGTTTGAATTTTAGGCTTTAACTCTTCAGTGAGCATTTCACTGTAATGAGCACCGTTTACTATGGAACCATGCAAATCATAAGTGGGGCAGCCATTTTTTGTTGCACTGCAGTCATAAATGAACTGACGTAATATGTTCAAAGCTGCACTGTTACTACGGAAACAGTGACCTAGTGCAGAAAGCATTGATAAGACACCAAAGCCAATGGAAGATTTAATTAAAAAAAAGTGGATATTTCTGACACACCCTTGTACATTTGTTTCAGAATAATCACCGAATAATAAGCCTTAAGTGAGAGAAGTGATCCCAGGGTTAGTACTTGTTATTTAAATACATATTTATTCAGTTGCCAGCCATCACTGTGGTATCTCTATCATTCTCTCCTCAGGATGGGGGTACCAGGGGTCGGCGGTGTGCTATAGAGGCTGACCTAAAAATGAAGAAATGATCAAAAAGACTGACTGGACTTCCTGATTAGTGACAAAGCCATGAAGACAGTCTTTCATTGCTCGTCTCCCACTTATACCGCTTCTAGGTAAACACAGCACTTGCACTCAATGGAGGAAACAGGTATTTGTGCGGCGAGTGGAGCCATGTGGCATTTTTTGGCAAAGGACATGATTCCCTACAGTATTTGTGACTCTGGCACAAGTGTAGTTTATTGTATAATGACATTTGCTTTGTGTTCAGGTGATACAGATAAATGAATGACCGAAATAAAAATATGATGACTAAACACTTGCAGGTGAACTTCTTAGGAGAACATAATTCTTCCCACAGCTACAAAAGCGCTGAGACTGTGTGGAGAGGAACTAATGAGGAAGACATTTCATGGCATAGAGTGGTGCTTGAAAGTTTGAGAACCCTTTAGAATGCTCTATATTTTTACATAAAAATGACCTAAAACATTAAACTCCTAAAAGTAGGTAAAGTTATTGCTGAAAGGGGGGTGGGGGTGTCACACCAGATAATTAAAGCAAAAGTTCACATACTTTTGCCCATCACAACTATGTCATATTGGATCATTTTCCTCAAAAAATAAAAAACAAACAAAAAATACGACCAAGTATAATATTTTTGTCTCATTTGTTTAACTGGGTTCTCTTTATCTACTTTCACGACTTGTATGAAAATCTGATGTTTTAGTTCATTTTTATGCAGAAATATAGAAAATTCTAAAGGGTTCACAAACTTTCAAGCACCACTGTACATCTTGTGTGAACATCTGCACTGAGGAACACTTTATAATAATGGAATTCAGGAGAACAAGGGAATGTTTAGTGTTTTATTAAACCAGCACTAAATCTCACTCAGCACCAACTAATCAAACATTGGGCTGGCTGTAGAGTGGCAAAAACGATATCATAGCTACAGCTCACACATTATATTAAATCAGCCTCTGCCATTCCAAGCTTTTCCCATTACAGCAATTAGTGCCTTATTAGGACTCTATAGCATGGCTCTCTGGCACCCATGTGAGCTGTATTAAAAATGCTGTTACATTCAGAACTGTATGAACAGATATGAGGTACAACATATGAATAGTTCTACAATTGAAAAGTTACAGTGATTGCTTTGGGCATAGGCTATTAGAATGAACTCTAAAATTAATCTAATCTTACTGTTCTGTGTTAAACACTGTATGAACAAAAACCAAATTAAATATCCCACTGAGCTGCATGCAACAATAAAATCTGGAATATAGTAAGAGTAAAAGGTACGAATAAATGTACAAAAACTGAGGTAATGGCTTTTGGCGAAGTTTCAGAGCACAGGAAACAAGACTCTGAAGAGGACTTGTATTAGAGCCTGTTTACACCTTGCACATCTGTTGCTGATGTATTTTTACATCTGTATTCATGTTATATCTTTACACATCTCAGTTTTTCATCTCTGCTAACCATAAAATGGCATTTGACAGTCTACTCTGACATCTACTGCTGCACAAATTAGTTAACACTAGTTATTATTAATGTCCCCATATGCCACCATCCCCAGTCAGCTGTTTTGTTCAAAGTTTAAATTAAGCAGTGGCTAGTAGCCTGGTTTCACTGGCCTGAGGACATTTAAGACATGAGAGAGAACAGTGATGATTTCCGCTCACCTATTTGTAATGCAGATGTTGGAAACGCATTGCGGATCCGCACACTGGATTAAATGTGGTCAAGATCAGTGTTCTGCTATCTGTGATTGAAGTTTCTGGAATATGTTTGCAATCTGATCTCAATGCTCTGAATGTGTTTTTCCTTTGGGTGTTTTTCTTGGCTCTTAATGTGGCCAAATTAAATCCAAACATGGCGATCTCTAATCACCAAAAATGTGTGTTAATGCAAGGTGTGAACAGACTCTTTGAGACTGAGCCAATATCTTTTGATGCCAGCCAACCAGGGCATTAATACATAACTTTACAGTGTGTGAAAGTAAATTCAGTTTTGTACACAAACTCTGGAAACGTTTTAGAAAATTCTAACTGGTTTGAAAGTCTCGTTTTTGCAACTGTCTGACTTTAGTTTGTTAAGCCAATATCCAAAATAATTCTCAAATACTCTAGGTGTTCAAATGAAAGCTCTTCAGTGCCATTAGATACAGTATAATGCAACTCACTCCACATGAACAAAAAGAAAAAATAAGTTATTTCAAGTATATTATTTTAAGTAAATTAAATTAACAAGAATACTAATGAAACTCAGGCAGGCATCCAATAAAGTGTGAACAGGTGGTTCTAGCATAAACCCTGTCAGCAAGCCTGGAGCCCAAATTCCTTAATGTAAGGAAATAAAACCCAGTTCTGGCACAAACACACACACACTAATATGCCCTCTGCATTGAGGCTTCACTGTTGCAGAAGGCAGACTAAATGTATCACTCCCAGCAGCTCCAGTACAATTCAGCATGCTAGCAGCCTTTTCCCTATGCAGCAGGGCAAAAGGCACCATGCTCCCAACTAAACACAACTCTGACTGCCTCTCTTTATTCTGCATCATCTCTCCCTTCCAATACTGTGACCTGTACAGATTAACTCAAATAAATCACTGATAGTATGAATTCTTCCCGGGGGAGACCATGCTAGGAGAGAAGCCCCCCTCAGTCACCTCTCTGGCGGCTCACAAATCGGTGTAACTTTTCACAGTGATCCAGCTTCATGGTCTCAGCCTTCTGCTTCAGCCGCTCATCCCGATAAAGCTGGCCCAAGTTAGCAAGGTCTGACTCTGAGAGAAGAAAACAGAATTGCACACACTGTAAGCTCAATGTATGTAATCTTAGGCAATGTAAGCTAAAGGTCGCTAAAATGGTTTGACACAAAACAGTTGTCTTTCAGAAATAACACAATGACAAAGAAAATCAACAAAATCATTTGAAGTTACTTTTTAAAATAAATTAGTGGTAGCATGTAAATGCTAAAAGATTTAAAATTTACAATTCACCCCCCCCCCAGGCTATTCAATTCATACAGGGAAAATAAAATATAGACAGCCTGTTACTAATTCATCATTTTTGTGGGGTCACAGAAATAAGTGCCTTTACAAAGAGCCACTTATTCTGTCTGTTCACATTCAAGTGTGTCAGGACTGCTTTTTGAACAAATAACACTGGGCAGCCAATCAGAAAAAATCAGTTTTAAAGTCATAGTACAGTCTGTTTAAATTAATTGAAGCCTGTATAAAATATATAGAGACATTGTAAAATGGTAATGTAAAAAAAATCTAGCACAAACCCACACAAAGGCCATGATTGGGCCTCAGGAGGGTAAAAAGCACAATGATGATGATACTGTGTTTAAATTAAAAGGCCCTTATTCTATTTCTTGTATTTTTTCCGCTAAAGTCCTCTAACATATAACGTTTGTGAGGATATATGTACCAAAAACAGTCAATTAATTGTTGCATAGCCACCTTCCAACCTTCCTTATTAAAGAATTAAAGAGATAAGTTGTACTTGTAAATTGTACTGTAAATAAATTTTACAAAACAAGTGACCTCTGTTTTGACCATCTGGTCTCTTTCAAAAATGAGTCCAGGCTGAAACTCTCCTCATAACTTTAATACAGAGCTAACTTACTGTATGCTGAATATGGGAATATACACTGCCTGGCCAAATAAGGTCACATACTCTTAATATTTAGTTGGATCGCCTTTAGCTTTGATTACAGTATTTGTTTGCTGTGGTATCGTTTCCATAAGCTTATGTCACCTTTTTTTTTGTCCAGAGTTGTATTTTCCCCCAAGATTTTGTATTGATGATGGGAGATTTGGACCACTTCAGTCTTCTCCAGCACATCCCAAAAATTCTCAATGGGGTTCAGGTCAGGACTCTGTGGTAGCCATTCCACGTACGAAAATGATGTCTGATGCTTCCTGAACCACTCTTTCACAATTTGAGCCCGATGAATCCTGGCATTGGCATCTCTGAATATGCCCGTGCCATCAGGGACAAAAAATCTGATGGAATAACCTGGTTGTTCAGTATATTCTGGTAGTCAGCTGACCTCATTCTTTGGGTACATAACGTTGCTGAACCCAGACCTGACCAACTGCAGTAACACCAGATCATGGCACTGTCTCCACAGGATAGTACTTTAGGCACTTGGCATGATGGGTGCATCACTTCAGCCACATCTCTTCTTACCCTGATGCACCATTCACTCTGGAACAGGGTCAATCTGGACTCGTCAGACCACATGACCTTCTTCTACTGCTCTAGAGTCCAATCTCCCAAGCAAATAGAAGCCGTTTTCAACCAGTTATCCTTACTGATAATTGTTTTTTTTAAGGCTACACAGTTGCTTAGTTCCAATCCCTTGAGTTCCCTTCACATTGTGTATGTGGAAATGCTCTTTCTTTCACTATTAAACATATTCCTGAGTTTGTCTACGATCTGATTTCACCAAATGCTTAAGTAGTTTCCAGTCAAGACCATTAAAGATTTTGTTCCGACCACATTCCTTCCTCAAAGATGATGTTCCCCCCAGTGTCCTTCTACTTTGTAATAATGTGGACAGTTCTTAGCCTGATTTTAGTAGGTTTGGCATCTCCTTAGATGTTTTCTCTGCTTGATGCCAATAATTTGACCCTTCAGAAACAGATTAACATCTCTTCCACGACCAAAGGATGTGTCTTTTGACACGGTTGTTTAACAAATGAGAAGCTACTCACTGCATCAGTTAGGGTTAAATAACTTGTTGCCAGCTGAAACATAATCATCCATGCAGTAATTATCCAATGGCCTCTTACCTGTTTGTTTAGTTAAACTCAGGTGGTGACCTTTTTTTGGCCAGGCAGTGTACATTAATATGCTGATGTCATTTATTCTCAAAAACAAGTATTTCCAAGCAAGCTGTTTCTCAATAAATGGTGCACATATTCAGTCATTTCACCATGTCAGGCTTTCACCATGTATGCAGGTGCCAAGGCCCAGACGACAAACTGAAATCTCTTTTCTGATTTACCATGATCAGTCATAACATAAAAACCATTGTTAATCAGCTAATGCTAATATTTTTGTTACATCGTTTTGCATGTGACGGTGCACTGTTGTATCTGACATTAGCATCAGGTCCTTTAACTCATGTAATTTCAGGTGGAACTGCGTTGGATTCAACTTGCTGTTCTAACACATCCCACAGACACTCAACCAGATTAAGATTTAGTGTTAGGAGGTGTGTACTCATCAATGTTGACTGGAAGCATCTCTCAACCTTACTGCTTCTGAGGTGTCCTGACCTAGATTTGTGGCCATAACTATCTGGCTCATGCATGCATGCACATTTTTTCCCTAGCATCCAATATGATGTCTATGAGAATCACGTATTCACTTACCAGCTAATATATCCCAAAACCTGTTAAGAGGTAATAATGTTGTGGCAAATTGTTGTATATTGGTTTGTCAAGATTTTGTATGGAAGCTGTGTCCAAGAATATGACCTCTTCAACTGAAATGAGCAACTGGCAGTGAAAGAAAGATACACAAATCTGCCCTCTAATGACCTAACCTATCAATGTAATTAAATACAGGACACTAACTCTGTTGTTTCTCTTTCCAGCAGCTGTTCTGTAAATGCTCTATATAGTCGCTCTCAATGGTCTTCTCCAGCTCATCCAGAGCTGTCCCGCGATACTCTTTCTCAAAGCTCTTATCCACATAGTAAGGTACACCCATGTGCTGAGTTTCCCTGCTCACCACCAATCCCATGGACCTGTAGAAGACAATTGCATTCTCTTATTATTGAGGGCATAGCCACACAAACCCATTCATACACCCAATATAATGACTTCCTTAGAAATATATAAATCTTAAGCTTTTTTATACTGTAATTGCTTGATCAATCTCCCTCCATATGACTGACAAAAGTCTACATAGACTCAGAGGTTCCAGCAGGCCTGCTGTTATTCAGACAGACTCACGGTTTGTAGAAGAGGCTGTAAGGTGGGTTGGTTGCCATCAGCTGGGTTACAACAGAGATGAGGATGAGCACCAGCACTGGTAGAAGCTGCAGGAAGGCTGTGAAAGTGTTCTAAAAAAATAATGGTTGTAAATGAATATCTAATCTATCTCAAAAAGTATGGTTAAAAGAGGATTTAGTTTTTACTATTGCAAATCCAAAAGTTAGAATATTGGGGAAAAAGGACATTTGGGTTCATAATTTAATTTGAAATGGTAAGCTGTCATATACTGTATATTCATTGCACATAGTGACATTTCAAACCTTTTTTGTAATGTTCATACATGAATATAAATGTACTTAAACTCAAAATTCTATTAACTTGCAATTCTGGATTTTGGACTTATATGACCTACAAATCATACCGATCAACAGTAAAACATAAAAAATGCTTGAAATGTAACTTTAATAAATTAACATAAAGTATGATGGTATACTTTTTTAATTAAATTATGAACAACAAATAAGTTTTCACAATATTAAATGTTTTGATGTGGCACTGTAGTATTCAACTAAGACAAGTTTGCTACCTAAAATTTGCATCTCTAGTGTTGGAGCTACGATGCTAATTATGCTAACATGTAAAAAGCGTAAATTAGCAAATGGAAACTGCAAAGTTATTGTATAATCTCAAATAAGCTTGCTACACAACAAAAAATATAAATAAAATAGACAAAATACTTCAAGCTACAGTGGTACTTGAAGGCTTGTGAACAGTTCAGAAGTTTCTTTATTTCTACATAACTATGACATAAAACTGATTTTAACATAAGTTGAAAACAAGCTGAAAATGTGCTACTACTGTTTTTAACTACGCAATATACTTTTGTTCATTTTTATAAATAAGAGTATGTTATACAGTTTCACAATTTTGGAAATAATATTCCTTTAATGTCTTTGGTGTGGGTCAGGTTTTGCTTTTTATAAGATGATGAGTGAAATAAACAAAGAATAACTGACCTGGCTATGGTTCTCTTCTGCCTCCTCTTCTCGTCTCTCATATGTACGGCGTCTGCGTGGTTGGTATACATTGGCATAAGAGGCTCCTCTGTTGGTGTATACATGGATATTGCCTGCAATAATGGAGCGAAGATTCAACAACCATAATCACACCTCCTTAAATATTATGTTTTTCTTGGTCTAAAAAAAAATTCTACAACTTCCAACCTGTTGGAAATCTTCCTCCAAAAAAGATATTAAAGAGCTCCTCTGGGGAGATATCAGCCTCAAAGTCCCTGTGGAAGGTGCGGTGGTGTCCATGTGCATGACGTGGCTGGGCTGAGGATTGACTAGCTGTCTCTGCAGCACCCTGTTCCCCATACTGGTCATATTGCTGCCTCTTCTCTGGGTTACTCAGCACTGCGTAGGCATTACCAATGGCTGGCAAGAAGAAGGAGTATGAGTTATTGCAGGAAGGTTAGTGTTAAAACTACAGCAAACGGACAAGCTAAAGTATTAGAGAAACTGCAACACTTCTAATTGTTCCAAGATGCAATTGCCCAGGTACAGCTGGAATATCAAAGTTGGCATGTTGATAAAAACATAGGCAGAATGGAAAGGAACTGAATACACTTGATATAAAGCAATGTCCTTGACAATGGAATGTAAAGCAGTAATATATAGATGATTAAAAAAATCAATTCAACATGCAAATGAAAGTCTTTTTTCCTAAAACTGTGGTCATATGTGGATGATCATATGTACTGATGTTAACTTCTGTCACAGCATATAACATAAAAAGTCGGTAAGAATCACCAACATATTTTAAACCAGCAAATGTAACAAATAGTGCAGACATCACAAGGCCAGATGTTCTGTCTTTTCTTCACACACAACTCACACAACACAATTTCAACACATTAAAGAATGTACACATTTGTGGGAAAATAATATTAAGTAATTAATTTTTGTGCAATTAAGTAGAAGTGTTACATGTAAAAATTTACCTTTAAAAGCATCAGTGGCCCCAGGAGCACAGTTTTTGTCTGGGTGAAAGCGCAGCGCAAGCTTTCGGTAGGCCCTTTTCAGGTCCTCATCACTGGCATCCTTCGGCACTCCCAAAATCTCATAGAAGTCCTTACATCTCTTTATCCTGCATTAATGAAAAACACTTACAATAACTTAATCAATGCAACAATGTATGTACATTTTGAGATATCTGAAAAGAAATGATAGCATGCACTAACAAGTAGTCTTTGCAAAATAATTAGCACACATACATCAATAGACACAAATATTCTTACATGCAATACACAATTGGCTCACAGCCACCTCACAATTGTTCTCCTGCTAACGACTCTCAATTCACATACTCCACCACAGCCACCACACTTCAGTCTGACCATCACAATGGCCCAGGTGAGGCATGATCTGAGGATGTTCAGGGTGAGAAAGGACCAGATGCCATCAGCGCAACTCCTGCAAAGATCAGCTGTGTGGGGTTGTTGAGTGCATGTTCAACATGAACCTGAAGCTAGGTAGAGTACCACAACTGTGGAAAACATGGTAGTACCAGGGCCGAAAAAGCAGCACCCTAAGCAGACCTATAGGCTGGTGGACCTGACATCACATCTGATGAAGATCCTGAAGAAGCTAGTCCATTTCTGACCTGTGTTTAGTTCATCTATGGATCCACTTCAGTTTGCCTACTAGCCTGGCATTGGGGTGGAGGATGCCATCAACTACCCCCTACAAGGAGCTCTTTCTCACCAGAAGAAGCTTGGGAGCACTGTGAGAATGAGGACATTTGATTTCTCCAGTGCATTCAACACCATACAGGATGGGCTCCTGGGAAACAAACTAGAACATTCAGGGGTGGACCATCACCTATCCAACTGTATCCTGGACTGCCTCACCAATCAACCACAGTATGTCAGGGCATGGGACTGTGTGTGACATGTTAGCATCAGCACAGGAAGTAACAGTCTTGGCACAATTTCTCTTCACCTTGTACACTGCAGACTTCATGCATAGATCACCAAACTGGTCTCTGACAACTCGGCGATCGTTGGCCTCATCATGATTCAGGACTTTGTGGATTGGTGTCTGCAGAATCACCTCCAGGTCAATGCAGGGAAGAACAAAGAACTGGTGGTGGATTTCCACAGGCATACACACTCCCCTTCACCAGTGAACATCCAGGGAACAGACATTGAGAGGGTGACCTCATTTAAGTATCTAGGTGGTCATCTGAACAATAAACTAGACTGGACAGATAACACTGCTGCACTTTACAGACAAGGCCAGAGCAGACTCTACTTGCTCAGGAGGCTGAGGTCATTCAGAATGCAGGGATCACTCTTGAATACCTTTTATGATGCAGTATCATAAAGCATCAGTCATCTTTTATGGAGTGGTCTGCAGGGGCCTTATTGCAGGGCCTTCATTCCTTTACATTTTACAACTAACACTGCTCCAAGTAGACCACTTACAACCTCACTTACAACTTCACTTGGTTACCATCCTCCTTTCTCTTTGTCTAATCTCCTCTTGTCTGTGGCGGAGATTCTGCTGGCCCAGCAGACCACTCGGAAAAAAAACAACAACTTTGTAACCAACACTGCTCCCTGCAGACCACTTATAACTGCACTGATGAAAATATCTAATGGAATATTCTTGGACAATGCATACACTACCATACACTAAAATTATTCAGTCTTTTATCTCAGTGCACTCTGAAATGAAAGCATTGGTGTTAAATAAGACATCATGGAATCAATTTACAGATCAAAATGTATTCTAAACTTTGGACCACCTTTGGCAGATATAACTGATATAAGATAAAGCTGAACATGCTCGTGGCATTCTACCTACAATAAACAGCAAATATTCTTTCCAAATCTGTTCCTGTATCTTGGACTGTCATTTATCATTGTTTACCACTTTATACTTAAGGCATTACATACAGCACCCTCCATAATAATTGGCACCCCTGGTTAAGGAGTGTTCTTTGGCTTCTAATAAATAATTAAAAAAACATAATATATAGGACAACAATGCAAAAAAGAGACAAATTTAAGCTTTAATTGAAGTGCCTTTATTTGGTGGGGAAAAAAAAAAATCACACATTAAGAAAAAAATCTTTTGAATGAAATCATGTGTGCCACAATTACTGGCACCCCTGGTGTTAGTACTTTGTACAACCTCCTTTTGTCAACAAGACAGCACTTCATCTTCTCCTATAACTCTTCACAAGATGGGAGAATACAGAAAGAGGGATCCTCTTTGCACAACCTCTCTAAATCGTCCAGATTCCTGGGTCTTCTCCTATGCACTCTCCTCTTCAGCTCACTCCACAGGTTTTCTATTGGGTTGAGGTCTGGGGACTAGGGCTGCCATGATTAATCGACTAGTCACGATTATGTCAACTATTAAAATAGTCGACGACTTATTTAATAGTCGATGCATCGTTTGTTTTTGTTTTTTTACTTTCTTTTTCTCTCCAAACTGCTGCGTCTGCCTTTCTGTCCTTGATGCACATGCGCAGTAGTGGTAACCGGGGCAGGACGTGGATGACGTCACAGGACGTTATACAGACAGGCTCATCATGGCTAGCCGGCAACAGAGCTCAAAAGTGTGGGATCATTTTAAGAGAATTAAAGAGAAACATGTGCAATGCAATATCTGCAAGTCAGAACTTGTCTTCCACGGCAGCACAACTGCGTTGCACGAGCACCTGAAAAGAAAGCCTGTTGTGGCTGATTGTGACAATGATGAAGAGGGGCCGTCATCTCAGTCAGCTAAATTGCTAGTTAGCTGCTAAAATTAGCGTAAACAGAGTTAACTTGCTGCTTACTCATATTTATAGCTGTAAAAGTTAGCATTAGCGATGACGATTTGATTCATCAGCCTTAGAACACATTCATGTGTTTTCTGTAACATTATAACAGTCATGTGTTTGAATAGGAATGCTAATGTTTTCTAACCTTACGTTTCAGTGCTACGTTTACACTTTATGCTAAACAGTTAAATAATTGTTTGTTGCAACAAGCAGCATATTTCATTAAAGGTTTAATGAACTATGATCTTAATTGTTTTTATTTTTAGTTAGCAAATAGCTGAAATCTAATGACGGTTATATAATAGCAGCTG
>BRDA01011533.1:4746-14887 GCA_036984385.1 Crenuchus spilurus | reverse complement strand
GATTAGCTAAACACGCAATTAACTTATATTTTGTATGTCGAATAGCGTGATCTTACGTCGACGATAATATATTGGCAGTAATCTAAAGTCGATAAACGATTGATTTTTATTTTTGTTAATTCTAGTATCAAGTAATTTGGAAATTACTTTATACGACGAACAACGTTGTTTGTTAATAAATTGACAAATCGTATTTCACATTTGCATCGTGACTTTGCATTCCAATCTTTTGTAATCGTAAGGATAAGTTTGTGTACTGACAATATTACAATGTCTTTTGTGTACTTACACAAGATTCCGACTACTTAGTTTAGCAGTAGCGATTACGATTGAAAATGTCGATATTTATACTCATTCGTCGTTCAATTGAGACAAATGCGATTAAAATCGTCGATTGATCGTTAAATCGACATAGCTGAAATCTAATGACGGTTATATAATAGCAGCTGCATTCTAGTGCGATAAGCTGTATGTTTTATATTCAATTAACGCACAAATCGATTAGTCGACTAATCGTAAAAATTAATTGCTGATTAGTCGACTATAAAAATAAGCGTTTGTGGCAGCCCTACTGGGTACTGAGATGGCCATGACAGGGCTCTAGAGTGCGACCAATTTGGTAGTGATAGTGAATAGATAGTGAAGATAGTGAAGTGCACCAATCAGAGATAGTGAAGAGCGGGACCGATTGGCCGTGCTTCAGCTATTCTTGTACGTGTGTACGTTTGAAAATGCGTGCGCTGGCTGCAGTCTGAGCGAGGTGAGTAGCCTAGGCCCGTCAAATAAACAGAGTGAATGTAGCCGCAGATGATGAGAGAAGATGAAAAGAACGATTGACAACTTTTTCATTAAGAATGTGAAGTTAAGGCCTGATTCGTCCAAAAATCATAACCAATGCTCTGAAAAACTAATGCCATCGACCTCCCAGGCAGAGTTGCCAGGTTCGCGGTTTTCACGCCAAATTGGGAGAGGGAGAGAGAGAGAGAGAGATAGAGAGACAGAGAGAAAACAGTCACTAGCTAATATGCCAGGGGAAATATGAGAGACGATATTAGATAGATAGATAGATAGATAGATACTTTATTAATCCCTTGCGGGAAATTCAGGGACTGGGAAAAAGAAAAAGGCTTGATGGACTGATAAATCCCTTATAAACAAAGTACTAAGTCGTACACTCATAGTTGTTTAGCCATTTGCTTCAAACGTGTGACAGACATATATTTTGGGCTAGTTTAAGCTTCTGAAGGGCGGGTTTTAGACAGACTTTGGGCTGGATATTTTTGTTGGACCTGGCAGCCCTGCTCCCAGGTTATGTGGAGCCGTGGTCCGGAGGCGACATCAGATAACGAGCCACATACGATCGACTCAGAGCCAGAACCCACTGAAAATAAAAGGGGGAAAGTGTATACATTTCAAAGACTGTGGCTTGACCAGTTTCCCTGGCTAAGATACAGTAAAGCTGATAATATTAAAATTTCAGCTCAGTGAAGCACTTTAAGCACCAACACTTTTTCAGTAAGTTACATTTCTTGTAGAATTGTGCTTCAAATAAAGAAATTTATGTTGACCAGATTGTTAGTTAATCATTTACAAGTCAATATTGCCTATATGAACAGAAATAAAAAAAGTGAACCTGTAAAACTGTGGTGTTAAAGGCGATGCGGTCGAAAAACCTAAGAAAAAATTTTTAGGTGCACCAGTGCAACCAGTTATTCTAGAGCCCTGCATGAGAGGAGCGTGATTTTGTGCCTTGTGAACCATTTTTGAGTAGATTTGGCCACGTTTAGGATCATTATCTTGCTGAAAGACCCAGTGATGACCCATCTTTAGCTTTCGGGCAGAGACCACCAGATTCTGATTCAAAATGTCCTGATATTTCAAAGAGTAAATGATCCCATGTGTCCTTACAAAGTTCCCAGGTGCTTTGGAGGAGAAACAGGCCCAGAGCATCACCGATCCTCCCCCATACTTAACAGTGGGCATGAGGTGTTTTTCTACATACTCATCCTTGGTGTTACACCAGACCCACTTAGAGAGTTTGCTGCCAAAAAGCTCTATCTTGGTCTCATCTGACCAAAGCACACGGTCCCAGTAAAATCCCAGTACCGCTTGGCAAACTCCACCTGTTTACGCTTATTAGTATAACTCAGAAAAGGCTTTCTCCGTGCATGCCTCACAAACAGCTTGTTGGCAGTGCCTGATGGTTGTTTGGGAGACCTTGTAACCCCAAGATGCTACCATTTGATTAAATTCTCTTACAGTGAGCTTTGGAGAACTATTTACTTCTCTTACCATCCTTCACACTGTGCGTGGTGGCAAGATACACTTGTGTCCTCTTCCAGGCTTGTTCGTCACAATTCCAGATGTTTTGAACTTCCTGATGATTGCTCTGACTGTAGATAAGGGCATCTGCACGTGAATGGCTATTTTCTTGTAGCCATTGCCTGATTTATGAAGGTCGATACACATCTGCCTTACTTGAATAGTGTGTTCTCTTGTCTTCCCCATGTTTAAGAGTAAGAGTAATAGGCCGCTGTGCAATGCCATATTTAAACCCCAGGGAAACAGGAAGTGATGAATTACTAATTAAAGGTTCCTAGATACTTTGATCCACTTTATAAACTACAGTAGAAATGACAAATGGTTCAAATACATTTATTTCCAAGAAATTGTTAAGGGTGCCAATAATTGTGGAACTGGTCATTTTATGGGAAATCATTATTTCTTAGTCAGGATTTTTTCTTTATTTTTTTTTTCCACTTGAGTTGAAGGTTGCTTTTTTCTACAATTTTTCAGAGTGAGATTATGCTTCTGCAAAAAACATTTATTTTAAAACATTTATTTTTAACGCATTTTAACTAGGGGTGCCAATAATTATGGAGGGCACTGTACATTTATGCAGCTTATTTAATGGGCTTGTTTTTGATTTGTTCTACTTAAGGCTGTGACAACAGCCACATTTTCAGAATACTACAGTAATGCGATGTCTACTGCAGTGTTGATACAAAGATTATGCCAAGATCAAGGCATGTTAATAGTCTATGAGATCACAAAGGAACCCAAGGTAACTTCAGTCCACACACAGGAGAACACTGAATAACAATTGTGTTAATGACAGTGTTGCAATAAAAAAGCTGCTTCTCTCCATAAAGAACATTGCTTTCTGTCTACAGTTTGCTTAAGATCCCATCGACAAGCCAGAAGCTTGGAACAATGCGTTGTGGAGATGAGACCAAAATTGGAAAAACAGTACATTCCAGCATAAAAACCTCAACCCATTTGTGAAACACAGAGGCAGTAGTATCATGGTTTGGGCCTGTTTTGCTGCATCTGGGCCAGGATGGCTTGTCATCACTGATGGAACAATGAATTCTGAATTATGCCAGCAAATTCTAAAGGAAAATGTCAGGAAATCTGTCTGCAAGCTGAATCTTAATAGAAAGTGGTTCATGCAGCACGACAAAAGACATAAAGCACAAAAGACATTCCATGAAAAAAGAGGAATAAATTTCATGTTTTTGAATGACCATGTCAAAGTCCTGACCATAATCCAATAGAAATGTTGTAGAAGGACCTGAAGCAAGCAGTTCATGTAGTCTTCCAAGCTGATGTACAGGACTGATCAACAATTACTTGAAATGTCTTATTATTTGTACATTTATTGTTACACAATGTGTTCACACCAGATACTTAAAGCAAAGGTTCACATACTTTTGCCACTCACAGACATTAGTATTGGTTTATTGGTTCCTCAGTAAATATGACCAAGTCTAATAATTTTGTCTCATTTGTTTGAGTGCTAGATGAATGGATGTACCTGAGGACTCCCTGTCTCTGCTCTTCAGTATAGCTCTTCTTGTCATCATTGGGCACTTCACTCCCCTCTCCTGAATGGTGATACTGGCGGTGTCGCTGGGTAGGGCTGTCTTCATCCATGTTTCTCCAGCCAGGTGGTGGTGTGTACATACGTTCTGTTTCAGGGGCCGCTGCACTTCCATTCTTCACGATAGCATCAATAAGGACTGCATATTGAGTGTTACAAATGCACAAAATAAGGCAAAGTAGTTATAATTAATGGTTTTCTGACAGAATTATGAATTAGGTGGGACTGTATGATTAATTGTACTTTTATTTTGTTATTGTGTTATGAGGTTCTGCAATAGCACATTAAGAGCAGCAGCGACAGTGACTTCTTCACACATGGTGTATCTGGCAAGAAAGTAGAAGTACCACAAATGATATGTGTGTGTGTGTGTGTGTGATTGAGTGTGTGTAAATGGAGTGTGTTGATTGTAAAGCATCCTTGGGTCATCATTCATTCATATATTTGGTGGGAAATTACAGTTAATAACTGATACTACAGTAAATTACTACTCAAACAGTATCAACATTCAAACAAAAAGGTTTGCAATAGGTCACTTTACATGCAATGAATATTACAATATTGAAAATTCTTGAAGATGCACTAGTAGTATTAACAGCACTGCTGACTGATGGAACCACACTAGGGTTGTATGCGTGTAAAATGACTGATTTAGATCATTATAGCACAAAGTCAGTCACAGAGAACTCTCATATCAACACGGATTTAAAAACTATATTCAGAACCATGGTTTGAAAACACGTTTAAAGGGTGATAAGTGATTTCCCAGAGCTGTAATTAATACAAGTAAAAAAAAACAATCAATCAATACATTTATTTTAAAGTTATGTGAAATAATAATTTAAAAAAGAATTTATAAAATATATGATGGAAATTATCTTCTAGCTTTACAATGCATAAAATGCATTTACATTTGGCAAACAGCTATTAGTATTTTATTATTTAGCCTTTTTTGTCAACTGGTTATTTATATTAATGCCAATGAAACAGCAATAAAGACACACTGATATGACACTGTTTTAATTAAAACATATGGTTATCACAATATCCCACAGCATTATTGTACGTCACACTTCATGTCCATGTCATTAGTCATATTAGTGATGACTGAACTGGCAGTTGTCAGGTCTGTTTCTTTCCCCACAGTCCAGTGCTGCAGCCACTACAGAGCATCCCAGTCTATTGTCAGTGCTATTCTGTGCAGAATGTACAAGGCATATGACCACAACTGAAAATCTGTGTCAGTAATGGGCACACTTAAACTAGGTGAAGGAGAAGGAGTGTCTGGATACCTTGGACATGTAGTACAGGCTAGCTAATGTGATCAGCTTGCAGAAACTCAGATGGTACTCTGAGATATAAGCAAATAATTTAGCAAAAAAAAAAAACATTGAGATTGGAACATATAAAACTAGTGCATCTGCAAAAATGAGAATATTGTGTAAATGTTTATTTGCATTCATAATGTAATTCAAAAAGCTAAACTGTCATATTATATTAAAAATAACATTTCAAAATGTTTTGTTTTAATGTTGATACTGCTTGAATAGTAATTCGAAACAAAATACTCAAATAATTTGAGGCTCTGGATTTCTTTCTGGATTTTCATGAGTCATACTGATCATTGCTGAAATAGAAAATGCTTGAAATGTCACTTTACATATATGCTGTGGTTAGATTTTACAACCAATACTGCTCCAAGTAGACCACTTACAACTACAATGATGTAAATATGTGATGATATATTTTAGGGCAACACACAC
This sequence comes from Crenuchus spilurus, assembly GCA_036984385.1. Classification (NCBI taxonomy): domain Eukaryota; kingdom Metazoa; phylum Chordata; class Actinopteri; order Characiformes; family Crenuchidae; genus Crenuchus; species Crenuchus spilurus. Next base: position 9,241 of record BRDA01011533.1, on the reverse strand, counting down.
ACACACACACACACACACACACAATGTGCAATATTCATTACAATACTGTAATATGTATACATCATTATGTGCAGTATATTAATTCACAAATGTGCAATATCCAATGTACAACAGTTGTAAATATTCTTCAGAGTTCATTCATAATTTTGCCTTTTTATTATACTTTATATTATATTACTGATGTTTATAGTAATTATCACGAGTCTTTTAATACCTATTTCTATCACTGAGTACTTCACTGTGCCTTTCCAGTGGGAACACAAGGCAAACGCACCCGGTGCAGAGCGGGTATATTATGTAATGTATAATATCTAGACGCTGCACTTTCTATTTTAGCTCTCAAAGCTCTGCCAGCGGCGCTGGTAAATCACAAACTACTGACCTCTGGCTCTGGTGCTTGGGTAGATTTTCTGTGCTTCATACAGCATCTGCAGAGCCTTCTCTTTCCGTCCTGACCGCAGACATAGCTTTGCCTTCTCTATCAGTCGGTCAGATTCTTCTTTGTCCGGCTCAAAGCCCGGCATTTCTGACAGTGCTTAGAGTGACAGCTCGGCTGACGAGCGAATGACAGCTGCAGTGACAGTTAGCCAAAGACTAACCAACCGAGGACGCAAACGTAATATGTCTTCACGCTTAAACAGTAATGTTTTACACCACAATGAAATAATGCGTAGACTTACTGAGCTGTCAGCGTTAACCCGACTGGCTCGGTCAGCTAGTAAATAGGCGAGCTAGCTGTATGCTAACTAACAACAAACACGAGAAGCGACGAGTCCGGCTAAGATTAACAGCAACATGCTCGTCACATGCACACAGTTCAATCGTGTAAAGATGTCTCACTGACAGAAACAGCATGTCTGAAACTAAACGTCAACATGACATTACTGAAATATGCGCTATATGAGCGAAGAAGACGCGAACGCATCTAAATCCTAGTTGTCGCCGCCATTACTAAAGGGAACCGGAAATGCCGGAAGAAGTTGAATCCAAAAGGAAAACCTCACTGGATTTACATTCCATATACACAAATGCTGCCTACTCAGGCTGTATTCTGAGGCAAGAAGTCGTGTCCAAATGAGTGTTTACATAAAAGATTGCTTTTAAAACCCCAGCGTTTCTGAAGATACACAGTCTGTGTCTGAAACTTGAAGGTATTGGCCTTAATACCTTGCTCCCTAAGTAGGGCCCTTAGAATGCCGTATTGAGACAACGGCATTTGTAACAGACTCACGTTAAAAACACATTCAGTAGGCATCAGAAGACTGCCAAAATATCCACAGCTGCTGTAGCTCCATAAACTGACTAGAATTTTAAAAAGCAGCCTTTTATGTAACACGACTTCATGCCTTCCTACCTCAGAATACATACCGAGTATGCATCATTTCTTTGGTTTCAGACATGCACAGTAAGAGCTGTGGGTATTTTTTTCAATGTATTGAGACACACTGAATGTGTTTAAAACGGCTGTATTCTGAGACAAGAAGGCAGGAAGTTGTGTCCAAATAAACTAAAAGGCTACATTAAGAGCAGCATCAAGGTGTAATTTTGACAGTGTACTGACATCTACTGAATGATTCTAACGCTATACCTTCTAAGCAGGGTTGCCAGGTCCAACAAAAATATCCAGCCCAAAGTCAGTCTAAAACCCGCCCTTCAGAAGCTTAAACTAGCCCAAAATGTATCTGTCACACGTTTGAAGCAAATGGCAAAACAACTGAATGTACGACTTGTTATTTTGTTTATAAGGGATTTATTATTAGTTCATCAAATCTTTTTCTTTTTCCCAGTCCTTGCAATACTGCCTTCCGTGTTTCCCGACTGGGTTTTCAAACAAGCCCAATTTGGCATGAAAACCACGAACCTGGCAACTCTGCTTCTAAGCCATAGAAACTAAGGCACCTACTTAGGCAGCAAGGGATCAAGGGGCAGCCATGGTGTGGTGGATAAGGGATCTGATCATGTCACTGTTCGATCCGGGCAAGTGCCATTGAGCAAAGCATGTAATCCCCAACTGCTCCCGGGGTCACATGAATAGAGCTGCCCACCCGAGTAGGCAGCATTTCTTATGTTTTAGACATAGCCAGTGTGTTAAATGTATGTTCTAAGTGGATATACATTAATCCATTCATTGCTTATATATTTTACTATTCATATGTATTGTTAGGTTAAGCTATGTAGATTTGTTAACCTTATGTTTTTTTAAATAACAAGCCTGATTTTACTAGCACATATCCATAATTAGAAAATAGAGGAAAAAATTTCATTTGTGTTCATTATTGAGTTCATGTGGCTGATTTTCAACATTATTTGTTATTTGATTTTAATAAATTCACACAACAATATTAACATTCACTGGTCATCGGTTTATTCTTTAAAATCAGTTAATTGTGAGTGCATCTCATTTAAAGGGCAACCCATTTAATTTAGGGGAAAAAATCAATATAATTAAATTAGGATGTAAATAAAGTAATTCAGAGTGTGTTTATGTGAAATGTGTTTACATGGTCGGAATTGTTCACAGTGGTGTTTAATGCCTCAAAAAGCTACCTATACGTTATTATATGAAATGATTATGGATGTTACCTCATACTCAAGACATTATTTTAGACATATGGTCTTAAATATTTTTAAATACATGCAGGGCGAAGAGTAGGGAAGTCATGCACCCTAATTAAATGTTACTCTACCACAGTAAAATCACAGTGGTTACAAGTCAGCAAGTTTCTGTTTTATCCTAGATTTCATTATAAGAACTACAAGACATGCCAACCTCTTTGCGGGCACTACATTTCCCATTATACCCCAGCATCGTTACAGAACATTCGGTCAGAGCTGGTTTCTTTCGTTTCTTCACTGGACTGATGGACATACAGCTTCCCACACAGTATATAAGGTAAAGATAATGCATAAACATATGTTTTGACCACTTAATAACTGCATATCCTACAAAAATACATATTAGTAACATAAGTTAAATCATTTATTAAATTAGCATCAGCACAGTTACGTTAGCAAAGGCTTTATTTATGCTAGCTAGTAAAACGAACTGTACAAAATGTTTGTACTTCTACCTTATATATTTGTCTTTTTATTTAAGTTAGTAAAATGTTTATGTTTTAGACAGTACAAACTCTTGGTCACTACCGCTGCAAAGAAATATATATATTTTCCAAATCAAAACACACTGAAACACTTTGTTTACATCTCAGTTTTTGAATTATGCGGAACTTTTGTTCCCTTCCTGTGATAGTCTTGAAAGGAATGCATGGAGAGGCAGTTTTTGCTTCTTTACTGTGTAAGGACAGCTGAATGAGTTTACTGTACTCTGAGACTGAGCAGATCTCTGCTGAGCTCTTGGTCCTCATTGTCTAGTATTATACTGTGAACAGAGGAGATCTGTGGTGAATCTGAGTCTGCAACAGAAGAAGAAGACAGGAAAGATCTCACTTTTGATCTGAAATTCCTGGGATGAGTGCTGTACTATGAAGGATGCATGAAAAATATTTACTTACCAGTTTCTGAGGCTATTGACCTCACTGAGACAAGGGTAATGTTTTCTTTCCCTCTGGTCCTGGTCATGTTGCTATGAGAATATTGAACCAATTATATATATCGTATAATAACAGCAAATGTAAACCCAGAAATTGAGTTTTTGATTTGTAATTCATACCTTTCTGATATAACAGATTCATAGCTTTTAACACCTATGAGATAAATAAAAAATACTTAATACATATACACTTATGGGGGACATGGATTCACAAACTCTCCCAGAAGATAAAACAGAATCTCACCATCTTCCTTTGTGTTATGACACCGTCCTCTTAGGTTAACAGCTGTTACTAAGATCACCATAACGATGATGAGAATGAGAATAAAACTCATTACACCTGTAGCAAGACGCAAGATGACATTACAGAATTCAAAGCTTCAGTAAATTCTGATATTCTGATTATTAATCTGATTTCTTCTGCAACCTACCAAAGGCTAACATAGTAAGTGTATTGCTTGGTGGCTGTGAGGATGGGGTTGGTATCAGGTGTCCTGTTGGTCTTTTTGTAAAATTGTTTGTGGTCTCTGTAGTTGTGAAGCTTTCTGAAAATCCATTGAGAAAAGTATGACACCTTTAATAGGTAAACGTTTAGTTTATATGGGACATTGTAACACTTGCTGATATTTGATAGCTCTAGATTGTGGCATTTGTGATTTTGTGCACATCCATGCTGTAGGAGCACAAATTCAAACATTAATTTCCCCTAACTTTGTAAAACTACAAAGCTATTTAAGTAACCAACAAAACAATATAAAGTATGTGACTTAAACATGGGTAACAATTTTAATTATAATTATTTTCAGGTGGTTTAAATTGCTGGGGTCAAATTGATCCTAAGGATAAACGATGTTAGTAATTTTGAAGGAAACAGAAATGCAACAATTATTTTAACCTTAAGAGAACTTCACAGTAGTGTTTATACCTTAAATTTAGAATCATTAG
>BRDA01011531.1:12681-29446 GCA_036984385.1 Crenuchus spilurus | reverse complement strand
AGATTCTCTGAATCATTTGATGATGTTATGCACGGTTGATGATGATAACTTAAAAGTCTTTGCTATTTTATGCTGGGTAACACCATTCTGGTATTGCAGCTTACCTTTCTGAGCAACAATGGTGGAATTGGCTTACCATCTTGGCTTCAGAGAGACACTGACACTCTGAGAAGCTCTTTTTATACCCAATCATGTTGTCAATTGACCTAATTAGTGTTCTATCACTACATTCTGTCTTGAGAGCCCTAAAATAATACTAGAAAACACTAAATTACAATAATTAAGTTCAACTAGTACACCTGTGTTGCAACACTGTAGTGACCCCTATTAAACAAGTCTGAAATATGAGAATAAATTTGACATTTATTTAAATGCTTTACACCTTCAAAAATAACATAATATAATAAGTTATAACTTATAATGTATAATAATTAAAATAATAGCTTATAAAAATCACAAAATAGTACAACTTTTGTATATTGTATTATACTTTTATATGTTGTCCAAGCTGTCTCAGAGGTACCACTCGTAATTTCGTTGTACCATGTACAATGACAATAAAGCTCTCTATCTCCAGATTCTCTGAATCTTTTGATGATGTTATGCATGGTTGATGATAATAACTTAAAAGTCTTTGCTATTTTACGCTGGGTAACACCATTCTGGTATTGCTGCACTATGTTTCTGCGCAACAATGGTGGAATTGGTGGTCCTCTTACCATCTTGGCTTCAGAGAGAGACTGACACTCTGAGAAGCTCTTTTTATACCCAATCATGTTGTCAATTGACCTAATTAGTGTTAATTGGTCTTCCAGCTGTTCGTTATATGCTCAATTTCTTTTTTCCAGCCACTTATTGCTACTTGTCCCAACTTTTTTGGGATTTGTTGACACTGAAATTTTGAATCAACATATTTCTCCTTTAAAATGTTACATTTACTCAGATTAAACTTTTGATCTGTCATCTATGTTCTATTACGAATAAAATATTGACTTTTGCCATCTCCACATCATTGCATTGTTTTTATTCACAATTTGTTTAGTGTCCCAACTTTTTTGGAATCCAGTTTGTAAGTAAACTTCAATTAGTTCGAAATGTTCTTACTAAAACCAGAAAATTTGATCATATTAGCCCAGTTCTATCAGCACAACACTGGCTTCCAGTTAAATACCGAATCGTATTTCCTATTATGAACCATTTCGTTTACTTAGATCACAGGATGCTGGCTTCTTGATAGTTCCCAGAATTCAGAAATCATCAGCAGGGGGAAGAGCCTTCTCTTATATTGCCCCTCAACTTTGGAATAACCTCCCAGACAATGTTTGGGACTCAGTCACAGACTCAACTTTTAAGACTTGGCTGAAAACATATCTGTTCAGTTTAGCTTTTGGTAATTAATACTTTACATTATAGAAAAGTTGTAGATCCAGGGGTTCACTGATGTAGGGATTTATAATAAACTGAGATGCTGGGGCTGTCATACCGCTGCTCACACAATCACTCAGTGTCTCTGGGAGCTCCCATGCCTGTTTACCTTCTGGCTCTCTCCTTTTAAGTAGGCTGTTCTAGATAGTTCTGCTGGAGTCAATAGCCACACTTTGTGTGCTATCCCTGTGCTCTATGAATCCAAACAGAACTAATTCTAGCTTTGTCTTTTTCCATGCGAGTAGTTGCCCACTGGTCCGGTCCAAGGCTGATGGAAGATTGATTACTAGTCTCTGCATGATGCTTACCTGGATCAGCTGCCCACCAACACCAACTACTGTGACCTGCTCCAGATGCCCTACTCTACTGCCCACATTGGAGTTCATATGGAATTTCTGGCTGTTATCATTGCTACCACTATGATCATCATTCCTGTCCCACTACTGTCACCATATCAGTTCACCTGAACATTACAATAACATCACATGATTATGATTTATCACAAACTTATATTTAGTAGACCAGAGGAGGATGGGTCCCCCATGTGAGTCTGGTTCCTCCCAAGGTTTCTTCCTCCAGCTCTGAGGGAGTTTTTTCTTGCCACTGTCTCCGTTGGCTTGCTCACCGGGGATTATGGATGAATGATTTGGTGTTTGTTATTACTAACCCTGTAAAGCTGCTTTGTGACATCAGTTGTAAAAAGCGCTTTATAAATAAATTTGATTTCATTTACTATGGCCCTGACCTTTCTCAGTGACAAGCACATTATGTCCACATGTCTGCACCTCTAGAGAAGACAATCTGAGGGAAGGAGCAGGTGCAGTGAAAAGTGAACCACATAAAATGCAATGTCTCAATTAGAATTTGCAATGACAAAGGTATGCCATTGAAGAATGTCCTAAGAACTTTTACAGGAAAACTGATATTGCTACATATTTTAGACTCAAAATAAAATGGGCAGTTAACTGTTAACAGCTCACAACTTCACCATCAGCAATGAAAACATGATTTTATTTTATTATGATATTATTATTATTATTATTATTATTATTATGATATAATAATAATAATAATAATAATAATAATAATAATAATAATAATTATTATTATTATTATTATTATTATAAATAATGTTGCACAGACCTGAAAAAAATCTAGTACTGTCATGGATATTAGGAAGATAGTCATCATTCCATAATGAAACCCATGACTTTAGTCCAATGTGAAGAAAATACTGAGAACAGACAATATTGGGGCAGATTGGAACAGTATGATATATTTCTGAACCCAGATAAGATCTGAAGTGAGTGTGCAGAGTAGAGCATACATTAACATATTTTCACATGTCCAACAGAGCTGTCTTTATAAAACCGTATTAAACTCCTTGATTTAGACCCATTTTTGAAATGAATGAATATGAATTCATGTCTGAGCTTTGCAAATATCCATCAGAAAAGCAGCTAATTATATTCTTCTTGCATGTATATGTAAATTATTATGCACTTCACAAGGAAGTCATTTAAGAGGATCTTCAGAAACATAGTTCAAGTCTAGTTATTTGGCTCAGCATAGCAATGGCCAGAGTGAAGAGAATGAAGCAGGAAAAAATGCTTAGAACATTAGAACGATACATTATGCTTAGAATGATACATAATCCTCCTATATTATAGTTTATTTAAATGCCAATAATAACAAAAAAACAAAACAATGAATGTTCATGGTTTTACATTCCAAAGAGTATTGTTTGTATAGTAATGATCAAGATGACTCTAAGAATGTAATTTAGCTTTAAACAGGTGCAATGTATGAAAAGCACCAAAAGGATCCTAAATGCCACACTGCCCCTGGCATTTCAGCAACTTTTATCTCTTATCCACCAAAAGTCAGAGGCAATGAGTGTGTCTGCAGTGTCAAAGAGGTAACTGTCACAGGCAGAATAATCTAGCAAGCAGACCACATGTGTGCTGCACAAAGCACTGACATTCTGATAGTGATCTCATAGCCTTCACACTCTGTTTCTCAACAAGAGAAATATTGTGAGATAAAGTAACTATGGGTTAATTGTATTCTATTTAAAAGTCAAAGGTTGTTTGGTCAGTGTTTATTCATTTACTGTAAATGTTCTCTTTACTGCAGTTAGGCTGTCAGTTGGTTATCCGTAAAAAATGCATCAAGCAGAAATACTTTAGACCTTCTGAGTGATCACTACAGCCACTGTTCAACACAAGACAACAGTGATATTTCAAAACAAAATCTTTTCCTGTTCCTGCGTCTATTCTATATCAATGGCAGTTTGTGGGTCCTTAGTCACCTAACTAACCCTGTAGTATTTGAATATGGTCAGATAGAGCAGTTCATATTCATGGATTTCTACAAGAAAAATTTCTTTCCACAGATTTAAGACTGAGAGGACTAACAGAATGTACAGAGTGAGAAGGAGTATACAACTTCACCCAGTCACAAAGTTACACACACTGTCTTACCTACAAGGTCAGCCTTGACTATTGGAGCCTGTCACTGTTACTAATTAGAGTCAACTCACCTCAACAAATGTGGTCAATTGACCCGGCTGTCATCTCTCTCTCAAGTTTCTTTTCTTTCTTGATCACTGCACCTTTTCAGTTCTCAGCTCTTTGTTGGAAACATAAACCAAGACACAAAACAGTTGAGATTTCTGTTACAGAATTACAGAGCCAAAAATCATTAATCTAGCTGAGCAAGCAGCTAATAACTGATCCTACCAGGTAACATGGAGTGGGTTCACATCCGCTTCATCCACTGGTGTCCCGCAAGGCTCAGTACTGGGTCCTATTCTTTTCTCACTTTACACTCTTTCTCTTGGTGAAGTAATTTCTTCTCATAGTTTCTCATACCACTGTTATGCTGATGACACTCAACTGATGCTTTCCTTCCCTCCTTCTCACACTCAGGTATCTAGCCATATTTCATCATGTTTGGCAGACATCTCCACATGGATGACAACCCACCACCTGAAGCTCAACCCTAGCAAGACTGAGCTTATCTTCATTCCTGGAACAACTGGTCTGCATCTTGAACTTCCTGTCCTGTTTGAGAACTCCATCATCGTACTGTCTCAAGAAGCAAGAAGCCTTGGTGTGATTCTTGACAACCAGCTCTCATTTTCTACTCACATCGCAAACGTTGCATGGTCGTGCAGGTTCCTCCTTTTCAACCTTCGACGGATCTGACCCTTTTTGACCCAGGATGCTGCCCAGGTGCTTGTCCAGTCTCTTATCATCTCAGGACTTGACTACTGCAACTCACTTCTGGCTAGTCTTCCTCTAAGGGCCATCAGACCCCTGCAGTTGTACTTTACTTTAAAAATGCAGCTGCTTGACTGGTCTTCAATCAACCCAAGTTCTCTCATGTCACTCCACTGCTGCATTCACTTCACTGGCTTCCTGCAGCTGCCTGCATCAGATTCAAAACTCTGATGCTTGCCTACAAAGCAAGAAATGGACCAGTCCCCCTCTACCTTATGGCAATGGTCAAGTCTCAAGTTGCACCTAGTACCCTCAAAGCTTCCAGTACGGCTCGGCTCGACCCACCATCCTTCAAAACACATAGAAGACTAAATCAAATCAAATCAAATCAAATTTATTTATAAAGTGCTTTTTACAACTGATGTCAAAAGCAGCTTTACAGGGTTAGTAATAACAAACATCAAGGAAAGGCAAGGAAAGGAAAAACTTCCTCAGAGCTGGAGGAAGAAACCTTGGGAGGAACCAGACTCACATGGGGGACCCATCCTCCTCTGGCCTGCTAATTATAAGTTTGTGACAAATCATAATCATATGATGTTGTTGTAATTTTCAGGTGAACTGATATGGTAACAGTAGTGGGACAGGAATGATGGTGATAGTGGTAGCAATGCTAACGGCCAGAAAGTCCATATGAACTCCAATGTGGGCAGTAGAGTAGGGCATCTGGAGCAGGTTATAATAGTTGGTTGTTGGTGGGCAGCTGATCCTCAATGTTAGTTGAGACTAACATCTCAACTCTTCTCTGTCCTTGCACCAAAGTGATGGAATGAACTCCCACTGGCTGTTTGGACAGCAGAGGCCCTCACTGTCTTCAAACGCAGACTGAAGACCCATCTATTCATGGACCACTTAAGCTAGCCCTAGTTTAAATCTCTTTTTGTAATGTGTTATGCTCTTATAATGTGCTTAATTGTGTATTTTTTCTTCCTTCTAGAGTAGTAGTAATGGTTGCTTTAACAGTGTCTGTACTAAGAGTTGTTTGGACTCTAACCTGTCTGTACCAGCAGAGATAATTGTCCTATTGGAAATAAAGCACTGTAGTATGTCGATCTGGATTAGAGCATCTGCAAAATGCTGTAAATGTAAATGTAAATAACTGCTCTATCTAACCAGGTAGATCGCCTTGACAATCATGAGCCTTGTGGAGTAGATATTGACACAGCTGTGGGCAATCACTGCTTCTCTACCAGACACTCCTATCCCAGTGTTACCTGCTAACCCTGAGACCGTACCAGAGCCAGACCTCATGGCTGTCCCTGAACAAGTCCCTCAGACTGAGCCCAACCTGCACTCTCCAGAAAGCTATGAAGGGGAACCAGGGCAATGTCAGGGTTTCCTGCTCTAGTGTTTGCTCATAGTCAAGCAGGTGAAGGTGACATAAATTATTTGGGCCACCACAAAATGGGATAATCAACTGGGCATATCAGCATGCCAAGCCTACTTTACTGTGGTCTCGCACCACACATTTGACACCCCAGAACCCGCAGACATGGAGGTTCAGCCCAGAGGCTCATATGTGAGAACGTTGGTGCCTATATTGTAGCAAATTAGGACATGTTTGCATAGTCCTGGGGAAAACCCAAGGAAGTAAACCCATTCCTGGGGTGTTTCTCCCATCTCAGTCACCATTTTTTGGTTTATGTAATGTCTCAGAATGTCTGCTGACTCTGTGACTTCAGGGAATTTTGTTGATGCTGACATGGCCTGCACTCCGGGGTTACCCATTGTCCTGTTAAAGCAAACACTTCCAGTGTCAGCTGTTGATGAGTGTTCTCTCAGGCCTGTGATAGTTAACCATCAGACCCAGCCCCTCATACTGAAGATCAGGCAGCATTTTACTTTAAACATTGCTGTACATTGACAGCCAGTTTACAACAGTATCATCCTGCTACATCACCCATCCTCATTTCATACATTAGTGCATGACATTACATTTTATTTCTGAGGTTATATAAAGCTCACCTACTTGTATAACATTTCCAGTTATCTAGATTACTGTTTTTTAGGAGGCTGTGTTTTTGATGCTTCTAGCATATTTGGCAACTAGCCATCAAATGCTCGTAGGCTGGATATTGTCTACAGTCTTAACATTTAATTCCTTTACCCTTGCTTGCTCTCCAGTGCAACATTGGACAAAGTATGATTATTTTATATTATTATCTATTTATTATTTAAAATGTGAAATGCAAACCACTTGTTTTTGCTGAATTTGGTTTGTGCTGGCTAAACGTAGTTTACAGACAGATGGAGCATTTGATAACTAGCTAGCTAAATTAAATGTAATGGTCAAGTTTGGTTATCGATGCCTGTGACACAGCTTGATATCACAGCCTGAAAACAGTGAAGTTTGTTATGATTATATGGCAGCTACAGTTTTTTATGTTTTTTTTTTATTAATTTATTTATTTGTGTGTTGCTTTTAGGGCCAGCCTGGTAATGGCTTACCTGCTGATTCCTATATACTGTATAAAAGCAGGGAATTTGTCCCAGTACAGAACGGCCATTTGAGATTTGTTCTGGTCTAGATAAACATAAAAGTCATTCACAGCATTAAAAATGCATCGACTTTTAATTGTGGATGAGAAATTGTCAAGTTAATGAATATTAGGTAAATAATAATGGTACAAAAATAGCTTTGTTATCTACTTGAGCACAGTATGATACTTTAAATGATCTCTAATAAAACCCAAAAGCAGAAGCACACAAGATTACATGGGATTAATTAAACTTTTTAATTAAATTAATTATTAGAAATGTCTGAGCAGCAGGAGACTTAAATAAAGTCATCTCCTATTAATTTGACCTCAGTGTTGTAATGTTTAGTTATGTTTATGTTTTTTTTTTCTTTCCTAAACATAAATACCCTCAAACTTCACCAGCCCCTCCACCCTGATCTTGAATTTGTACTTATTGCATAGTCTAGATCTTACCCTGATCAATTAATTTCTCTTTATGTCAACCCACTTTACAAAGTATGTCAATGACATTACACCAGTACACATAGAATTTATTGACTCTTGTATGCAAGTGTATATATTGTCATAAAACCTGAGTCACTGATTACTGCCTCACAATTTTCAGGTAAACACTGACAGCTGTGAAGGGAAGCCATGATTGTGTCTCCAGACCTGACTCATAAAACGAGTCACATTATTGTTTGTGTATTTAACATTTCCTTCACCATGTGTAAGGAGTTCAGGAAATTTGTCTCATTTATGATAATAATGTTCAATATGGCACTGTTTATTTTATGTGGTGAGCACAGGAGGCAATGTAGTCATTTCGCTTTTGTTCAAATTAGTCCTTTTGTATACAATTAAAAGCTGCTATTAACAGGATAAACATCTAGGACACATATTAAGTCAATGATGTCAGGCCTCTGAGAACATTATGTGTCAAAGAGAAAAAAATTCAGACTTTTGTTCAAAGAAATCCAGAAAGTATATTAAGGATATATTATGACAGCATAATACTGTTTATGCACACAAACTCAAATAGTAAATCTAATCTTAATTAAAATATAAAAGTTAATTTATTAAAATGGATGCACCACAAAAAAGACTATAATACTGAATGCAAGACTACAAGCTTAATAAGAACACATGTTGGGAGTATGTACTAATTAAATGTAAATGTCATCCAGACATTTCCATGAGATTTACACAAAAGCTGTTAATTCCAAACAACTTGTGACACTATGTGTTTTACTTTGCAAATATATCTCAGATAATGTTTTGCCATTCTTTAATTGGAATCACTGGGATGAGGGTGAAGAGGGGCCCTTCTTTCCAAATCAGTAAGTGCTAGCAATAATGTCCTCTCCAAGTGTTAATTAGAAGCACTTGAAATTTATCACACTTTATTATAAAGCATGAATCATGGCTGTGCTACATTCTCACACATTTGTTAAAATGACAGGAGTGAGGACTAGGATAGGTCAAGGTTTACTTTTTGCTTGGCTAATGTTATCTGTTTTTAGCTGTTCAAGACAATGAGGAGTGTGGGCTTACATAGCTGAACAGAATCACAGAGTAGCTAAACTCATCTTCATTTATAGAAATTAACAGTAACAAATAGTTCAGTACTGTGAGTCCCTTTAAATATGCTTCATTATTATACCTTTTGACATTTAATTTTCACTACACCCATGTGTCCTACTTTTGGCCTCTAATTTCTAATATTACACTAGGAACTGGTGAATATACCAGATGAAACCAATTTTCTCATACAAACAGAGAAGTAATCCACATGTTTTCTTAACCTAAAACCTGCCAAAAGCCAGCTGAGACTGATCATTTGTGTAATGCTTAAAATCATGTTCCAGAAGGGTGTACATAAGCTATATGTACTTTATTTACAGTGGAGTGGAAACTAGAGATAAGATCATTTAAAGTGAATAATTCAATTTAAGGTTAATAAATTAACAACATGTTCCAAACATCATCATCATCACTGTCGTCATCATCACCACCACCACCACCACCTCCATCATCATCATCACATATGTGTCACTAATTACAATATCTCATAAAATATGTTGCAAACACTGAATGTAAGTTTGCTGTGATCGTAGATAATGCTAATTCTCAAGAAAGACTCTCCTTCAGGTGATAAAACACAAAAGTGTGCTTCCATACAACACTGAATAATGACAATTATGAGTTTGATGTCTGATTAATAGTTTTTTATAATAGTGAAGAGATGTGTTTCTCAGACCCTGTAGATGACAGTGTGGATGCTGTCCGTGGTTCTGAACTCTGTGGACATGTGAGGCAGGTCTGAATGTGGAATAAAAAAGGTCTTTAGGAAATTGTAATGACAACAGTGTCACAGCAGCTTTTGTCTATAGCTGTATGAGAGTGAATGTGTGGCAGGGTGAGTGACTGACCTTTCTACGTAAAAATGAAACCCAGCCCACTTACACCCTGATATAAAGACCAGGTTGTGCTTCTGGAACATTGAAACCTGAGAACTAACAGAAACTGATAAGACTATTTTTATATAAAGATTATTATTATTATTATCATTATTATTAGTATTACTATTACTATTATTATTATTATTATTATTATTATTATTATTATTATTATTATTATTATTATTAGTGGTAGTAGTAGTAGTAGTATTTTGAATCGACATTGTTTAGAAATGTCTGGTTTTGCTTTGCACAGATTTGGTCAGTTTGGATTCTTCACATACCTCCTGGTCTTCTCCTTTATCTCTACGACATCTTCAGTCAGCCTGGATTTGACTGAACTGAGGAACAAAGTAGCAAAGATCAAAGTCAATCCGAGGGGAAATCTCTGGGCGACAGGTGAGATTACGGTCATTTCAGGACGTGTTAATCTCTGTTAAAGGTTCATATCGTTTTCATGCCGCAGGACGAGCGACGCTTAGCTGTGTTAATCACTGGTAGCTCGCTTGTGTCTCTGTTTGCAGGTCATTTTATGGGAAAGAAAAGCGTTGCAGACAGCGAACTGTTGCCGCCAGAAGATGATGCTGCAATGAGCGCAATCGAGGCCGCTCTGAATCCTCAACAGGTGGAACCCGATGATCTCTATCAGGAGGTCCTAAAAACTGCACTGCAAGCACGACTCGACTCGGAGGAAAGCCGGACTAAAAACACGGTAAGGACTTAAAATCGCCTGATGCCATAAAACCTTATTATACTGTACTATTAAAGCAATTACGTCATAAACATTTTCTAAACGAGAAGCTCACCTCTTAACTTAAAACACTTCACTTTTTAACTGAATTAAGTTATTAACTGTGATCCTCAGTTCAGTATAGACTCAGTTTTGTATTGTCATTAACTGGCATTGATATTCTAGGATACTGCAATACTCATGAAGATATTACAGAACTACATCCAAGGCAACAGAAAATGGTGATGGTGAAATCTTTATCCCTCAAAGACAGACAACCATTGCTGAAACCTCAGCTGCCTGAAAATGCTACAGCTTTACCTTCTTTGTATCTTGAGCTGATCAAACAGCGCTATATGAATGAAATGAGTGATGATTGTATATTTATTTTATTCTGACAGCATCCAATATTGTTTATATTTAACAGTTTGTATTTAATAAACAGTAATATTAACAAAGTTGTTTGCTTAAATCAGTAAAATTTGAAATGGTGAAGGCAAAGTCAGCTTCATGAGCTGGTTATGTCCCTGTCTTTTTTCCTGTTGAAACTAAAGTAACAAAACATAGTTCAGCTTAATAATGAACATTTCAGTGAGGAGAAAAGAATCCTGTTTTCTTCCTTACATGTTAAGCATTATTATAAAGTGTTTGTGTGGGCACTGATTAGACAATCAGAGCTGTTACAGGATAACACAGCATGAGACAACAAGGGAAAAACACCAATCAACATGTAAATAATAAGTGAGCTGCAGACTAATCACACCACCAGAAATAAATATGTGAGTGAACTGAGTAGAACACACAAAAAAATATTCCATTATGTTTTGAGCACAATCATTTTGCATTTTGCTTTTCTTAAATCTTGAAGCTGTTAAATCAGTTACAGTGATACAAAAATGATAATCATTCTGAATGCTGGTAGTGTTGCTGGCATGACAAAGAACACTTCTGTTACCATTAAAATAAATGTCAAATTACACAACACATGGACATTCCTGCTAACAAATTCTGCAACATAAATGACCATATCCATGCTTCATGAAGTTGCCTTATTGTGCTTGTGATTTCCAAACTGCAGCATTATTAAGTGCTTCAGTCACTTGGCAACTTTAATCTTGTATCCACTTGAAGTACAAAGAACACAATGAACATAGAATTTCTAGTGACAACTAATGATGTAAAGTTAGCTAGACATAATTTCATTAAAATAAATGTTATTTTAATGGATAGTGGCAGTCTTAAGGAGGTCAGCTCTAAATGTTGAAAAAGCTTTATGTTTGATGTGGTTTATCATATGTTTGTGTCAATAGAGATAAATGTTATTAATGGGCTAAGTGTATTAATGGGGACAGAGAAACAGCATTTATAACATTTATCTCCACTGATACAGTTATTACTCTATAAGAAGCGTGATGTGCATTTGGTTACCTCATACCTTATATGATACACCACATAAAGCATTTCTATAATCCAGAATATTGTTGTCTTTTCAACATTTACAGTTGAACTTCCTGTTTTCTATATTTAGATACAACATTTCACACATACAAGAATCATTCACATACTCAAACTGAACAACTTTGACTTGAATACTAAGCGGTTTACAATTACGCTTTTATATCAAACTGCATACAGATCAGATTGCATCCTGAACCTGATCAACAAGCCATCACACTTTTGATAAAGCGCTAATAACACATGCCCACAAATTCCACCATTTCATGTTTAAGATCAAAATAATGTCCTTGAATTGTGACTGTTTTTAAATGGTAAAATAAGCATTCTCTTGTTTAAAAAAATCTGAACAGTGAACTATAAAAATCACACACACATCAGCAACCACAGTAAAACAACAAACATGCACTTTATCAGAACACACATACTGTATACAGTATCAGAATATTATGATCACCAGGGTTTGGAATGAACTCTTTGCTACATATTTAAATAAGTGAGTACACCAGTCAGTTATAGCAGAGTGCAAAACAACTGTCATGGGCTAATGGCATGATTTGACTGATGTACAAAAGGGCAATATAATAGAGTACTTGGCAAAGGATGGTAACGTCTCAAAAACCGCAAACTTCATGTGATGTTCTAGAGCTGCACTAGTGAAGGTGTATTTGGAACAGACTTTTTGAGGCAGTGAGTGGTGAGTGGTATTGAGCAATCAACATGTCAAGTCAAATCAAATTTATTTATAAAGCGCTTTTTACAACTGATGTCACAAAGCAGCTTTACAGAGTTAGTAATAACAAAACACTAAATCCCCGGTGAGCAAGCCAATAGCAATAGTGGCAAGGAAAAACTCCCTCAGAGTGGGAGGAAGAAACCATGGGAGGAACCAAACTCACATGGGGGACCTGTCCTCCTCTGGTCTACTAATTATAAGTTCTTGATAGATCACATAATCCTATGATGCTCTTGGAGTGTTCAGGTATTGATATAGTGACAGCAGGGAAACACTAATGATAATGGTAATGATGATAAAGGTAGCAGCCAGTAGAGTCAATATAAACTTGAATGTGGTGAGCAGAGCTGGGCATCTGGAGCAGGTCACAGTATTTGGTCATTGGTGGGCAAGCTGGTCTAAGGTGGCATCATGCAGAGATATTATTCAATCTTCCATCAGTGTGAGGCGGGACCGGTGGGCAATCATTCACTCAGAAAAAGACAAAGATGGAATTAGTTCTGTTTGGGTTTATAGAGCAGGGGGATTATGAGACATATCAGAGTGTGACTATTGACTCCGGCAGAACTATCTAGAACAGCCTAAGTAAAAGAAGAGAGCCAGAAAGTAAACAGGCATGGGAGCTCCACGAGACACTGGCATCCCTCTGCTCACCATCAACAAACCTGAGTGATCATGTGAGCAGCGGTATGACAGCCCCAGCATCTCAGTTCACTATAAATCCCTACATCAGTGCACCCCTGGACCTACAACCTTTGTATAATGTAGAGTATTAATTACCAAAAGCTAAACTAAACATACGTTTTCAGCTTAGACTTTTGAGACTGTGACTGAACATCCTGATAATAGTGCATTACAGTAATCTAACCTAGAAGTAAAGAACGCATGTACAATTTTTCTGCATCCTGTAGGGATAAGGCATTTCTTAACTTGGAAATATTACGGAGATGTAGAAAAGCTGTTCTGGTAGTTTTAGTTATGCGTTGGTACAAATGATAAATCTGAGTCAATTATGGTACCAATTTTTTTTACTACTAAGCCAGGTGTGACAGTGAAGTTATCCAGATAAAGTCTGATAATTTATTTTTTGTGGTCTTTTGGCCGAGAAGAAGGACCTCTGCTTTTTTCACTATTTAAAAGTAGGAAGTTATGCGACATCCAGCATTTCACATCTTTTACACAGTCCTCCATTTTCTTTAATCTAATACTGTCATCAGGTTTAGCTGAAATATAAAGTTCTGTAACTAATATTATGTTTACTTACAACGTGGCCTAATGGCAGCATACGAAGTATAAATAATAAAGGTCCTAAGATAGATTCTTGTGAAATTCCATATCTCACTTTTGTACTATTAGACGACACATCATTAACATTTACAAATTGGTAAGATGACACAGTGGACCAGTTAAGCTATATAAACAACACAGGACCTATGTTGCAAGCGTCAGGGATCATCACTGGTTCCAACTTATGACTCTGTACATTAAAGCACATTCCTGGAACAGAACCAGAGAGAGGACTTTCTGCCAACTTGTCTCCACCTGATGGATGTAAACGGGAAGTGCAATTCTTTTAAAATGAGGTCACTGAAGCACGTGACAGGCGCTGTCCATTTGGAACTTCTGTTGACGATCTGAGACTGGAACAGAGGAACGAGGACAGAATAACGCGTATTAGGTATGCGGTCGTGATATTAATGCAACCATTGACGAGATCTTGTTCGTGAAGAACGATCATCTACCATCGACAGTGACCATGGGCCAGTGTGGAGTGATTTCTTCGAAGACGGTGTTGGTGTTTCTGAACCTCATTTTTTGGGTAAGCTACTATCAATCGAGGAGAGATGGGACGCAGTGGTTCACGAGCTAGCAAGAGTGCACGAAGCTGAAACTGGCTTCTTATTAAAATGTCCAATTCCACCTTAAATGGATGCAGCAGTGACATTCAGACGTGTAAGAGAAAGTGCCGCGCGCCTGACTGTGACCGTTCACTATTTAGGGTGGAACTGGGCATTCAGATAAGAGGACAATGTCAGCTTCATCAACAATGTGTTTTAACGCAGGTTAGCTGTGTTGCTGCTGTAACGTTAGCTGCATGGCTTTGTTGCTGTAGTTCAGCAGCTGGCAGGCAGCAAAGTTCACCTACCCCGCTCCTCTTGTTCTGTTGTTATTCAGCTAATACAGGTTTATTATAATGATTCGATCACTACTCACACAGCGTTTACCACACTGACCAAAATACTTTCTGGTAACTACGTTCGGATACTGCTTCATAAATAAGCGACGAACATTAGTGTGACGCGTTTTTATTCTGTCGCATAAACAAATCAAACAAATAGTATCTGTGAAATTGTCCTCTTGTGCACTTGTTTACTGATCACTTAGAGTGTTCTACACAGAACACATATAAGGGGACATATTATGCAAAACTCACTATTTGTGTGTATTTGTATTTTCACTTGGGTCTCTACTGCTCCTATAAACACTCCCAAGCGTGAAAAAAATCATCCGTCCATTTTCTGTGAGTCAGTTGAAAGACTTTTTGATGTCAGGAATCATATGCTTCTGTGAGCCTTTTGATAACGTAACGTCATAATAAGGAAATTAGCATAGAATAGTATAATATAACCCATAGACATAATCTAACTTGTTTAAAAGAGGTATAATATAGGGTGACCAGACTTAAAAAACATTTCCGGATGGAATTTCACAAACGTCCGGGATTTTGTTTTACTCGCGTTTCGTTCACAAACTAGTCTCACCAAACTAGGGGGGGGGGCCCATTCCGTTCGGTTCGCTTGAGTGAGATGTTACATTATATTAAATGGAGACAAGCGAGCATTAGGACCACGCAGAAATACAAGCGCTCAATCTGAAACCTTTAGGCTACACACAAGCTCACCAATTGGCTGTGCCATTTCTTGCTAACGTGTGAAGGCCGTCACCGCTGTCATTTCCTCAAGCAGTGTCTGGACTGCAATTTCACAAGCAGTCAGTTTTCAACCTATAAGTTGTTAATATATTGAGCGTTTGTTCTGCCTGTGTCACGTCAGCTAGATGTATTTTAACATCAGAGGTTTCATATTAAAATTCATTAACATTAACATTTGAGTCTATGTCTGTGTCCGTGTCTGCCAGTCTGTGATAAGCCATCCATTTACATGTCTCTAATGTTTAACTAGTGTCAAAATAATTCAGAATTTCTGCTTATTGTTTACTCAAAAAAGAGGTATAATCAGTGGTTAAAGTGGGATTTTTCAGGTGGGGGAACTCTCAAATTTTGTGTCAGTGCAACATCATAACGAAAAGTATCACACTACTTTTCTTGGCAGTGGGGGTTTTATTTTGGTCCATCTACACTGATATGGCAATAAGCAAACTTCGAGGAACACCACAATATGGAACACAACCTTGCTCTTCACAATCTCAATTCAAAAATAAAAAATGGGAAGTCCAAAACTGACATATTTTTAACATCCCAAAATTGATCCAGACAAAAACTATGACCAAAAAATCACAACCTCTGTATCACAAAACAATAACAACGATCAAACAATTTTGTGGCTACATTCATACAGCGGCATACAGTTAAAATAGCTCCCATATTGACTGGTACTCCGTCTTGATTGTCACATTTTTTCTTTTTGGACAGGCTGTGTGATCAGCTGACCTTCTTGTGAGAACCCATTTTTTTAAACATATTTCTGTGGATTCCACTGTTTAACAGGAGGCCCAACCAAAGAAATAAACATTAATGCTGACACATTTGTGATTCCTAGTTGGGCTCTGAGAGGGGTAATAGTTTGGTTCATTTTGCTGAACCCCCTTTCACAGTCAGCAGTGCTGATTGCCAGTGATTTCACAGCTTGCTGAAGCTTCAGCAGCCCACCAGTCACAGGAGCTTCTGGCTGATCTTTAAGATCTCTGTAGCCCTGTCTCACTCCAGAGAAATTAATATCAAAGAAGGTACAGAGCTGTCTCAACTCATCCATCTTTAAAGAACGAAGTTATGAAGAAAATAACATCGGCCTACCAACCCTTTTTTAGGAAACAAGTAGCCTAAGTGATGGACTTCTTTCTGGCTTTGCAGATTAAAACCTAACGTAAGACCAGCAATTGGACAGTTAGCTAGCCATCTAGTCTTGTTTCTTTAAGTTGTGCTTGTTTACATTTTAGAATTTTGACATTACTTCACCTTCAACTTTTAATTCCACTCCAAC
>BRDA01011526.1:97972-115340 GCA_036984385.1 Crenuchus spilurus | reverse complement strand
GGCCAACGTAGGCCCACTGGCCAAAATGTTGTTGGCCCAACGTGACTTGCCAACGTCATGCCAATGTAATCACTGTCGTTGAGCCAACGTTGGGCTAACGTATGCTTGCTATCTGGGAGACTTCTGGGTAGTGAACAAAGCACAAATGCTTATAATCGGAATGCCCCTTAAGTTTCTTTTAGCGGTTAGCTTGCTAGGCTAACATAACATAACACATACAGCTCTGCTTAGCTTTAATTAGCTCAGTTCTTTAACTAGATTCTTGAATTGATCTCTGGTGTCTGTCTGTCTGTCTGTGTCATTTATTTTTTAATTTTTTGTCACAGCAGGAAAACTAAAATATGAGTATTTGAGCACTGTGTGATCCTACAGTGGCTGAATGCTTCTACCATATTTGTTTGGGGTGAAAGTGATTTAACACATTTATTTCTCACAGAGAGAACGGTCTATTCATTAAAAATCCATAGTGTGTGTTTCAGAATCAATAACACAAAGCATAATATTGCAATCCTCAAGCACTTTAACACTTTCGTTATACTCTTAATACCAATATGGTATACACTATCACTAACAAGTCTTTACCATTTAGACTAAGTTTACTACAAATTTTCAAGGTCAAATACTGTAAAAGATCCATGCAGAACTGAAGTCAGGCAGTCATGTGACTCATATGGAAAAAACATGTAAATGATAAGGGAATTGCCAAGCTAACAGAATATGGTGGAAATGTTTTTTTTATACCAGCAAATTACCAGTAGGAACTAAGTGGGCTCATCTTTGACCTTTAGCAGTAACACTTTGTGGTGGCTCTTGAGGCCTTAGCTGTGCCCCAGCTCCACTGTATCTATAAGTAGGTCAGCATCAGGTTCTTTATTTTAGACAGCAGACTGAGGGAGAGAGAGAGAGAGTGAAGTCATCCCCCCTGAAGACACTCTGAGGTTTCCATACCGTTCGCTCACACCGCACCATATGCCTCACCATTAGTGCTGGAACAGCCACCCTGCTGGAAAAAAGAGCAGCCAGCCTTTTCCTTTGAATGCGGAAAAAACGCTCAAGCAGCCCCTAGGAATAGCCTTGTGATTTGGTGTGTTCAGCTGGGCAACATTTATAAGCCAGGTTTGTGTTTATGCTGGCTGTCTGGTGCTGCCATAACATTAAAACCACATCCTTTTTAGCTCATACAGTATAGGTGCACTTTGTTGTTCTACAGTTAGAGACTGTAGTCCATGAGTTACACTGAATACTTAATTTCACCCTGTTCTTCAACAATCAGGACCCCCATAGAACCACCAAAGAGCAGGTATTACTTAGGTGGTGGATCATTGTCAGTGACAGTGATGTGCTGATGGCGTGTGAGTATGTGTTGCACTAGTACAAGTGGTTTGCCAAAATAACCTTCCTCACACAAATTGCTTTTGTGATTTCCCAAGAAAACCCACATTACTATTTTTAAATATTAGTTTTAAACTGTCATGTAACAGAGAGAAAAGGTCAACAGTGCTGTACTGGATGCTGAAACTCAATGCAGCTCATGCAGAAGCTTTTAAAGAAGGCTGTTCTTGGAGTGGCCGTGTTGGCAGTAGCTGCTATCACCTCTCCATTTGTTGACCAGCTAACAGCTGCGCCCTGAGTCGATGCAGGTTATTTGGAGACTTGCTTTAATTTACCCGACAGTTGTGAGCTCTTCTTGGATACGGTCAGAAAACCCATGGGGCAAAGACCTTGGAATGAGGCCTACAGAAACCAAATCTAGATGGGCACAGGCTCTGATTGAGACAGCTCCTCAGAGGAAAGCACTCAGCATTCCTGGCCCTGAGTGCCTTGGGTTGTTGCAGTTCATTTTAAACCTCTACAGGTAAACTGCTACACAATTACCATCCTGCTGCTCAGACGCAGGTGACTGCAGGCATGGAAGAAGATTCAGTCCAACCATAGAAAGTGCTTTCCATTTGACCAGTGTCCATTACAGTGATGCTTTGTGTTATGTATGTAATGTACTGTACATGTGTATGTATATATATATATATATATATATCTATCTGATAAACTCCAAATCTGATAAAGATGAACGCTATAAAAACAAATATATTGTTTGTGTATGTTTGTTGCAGGACCTGTCTGGCTCCATAGATGACCTGCCCACAGGCACAGAGGCAGCCTTGAGCTCAGCAGTCAGTGCTTCAGGCTCCACCAGCAGTCAGGGGGATCAGAGTAACCCAGCCCAATCACCTTTCTCCCCCCACGCCTCGCCCCGCCTCTCCAGTCTACGCAGTGGACCCTCACCATCACCGGTCGGCTCTCCGGTCGGCTCCAGCCAATCACGATCTTGTCCCATATCACCTGCTAGTGTACCGAGTAAGAAAAGCTACAAAATATAACATTTTTCTATTTAGTACCAGATTCTTCTTTGACTTCTGCAATGTTTACTTTCCTCTTTCCTTACATATGACCACATATGAACATGAGCTTTCTATTCCTCTTGCACTGTAAATTTCTTACAGTGCTAATCAGTTACTCTCATAGCTGAACTGACTACTACAAATCACACAATCCAGAACTGGAAACTCAATTTAAGGAGACTCCTACCACAGTGGTTAAAGTTAATGCTAGGGTTACTCTAGCCACATGCTTGTAGCTAAGGTTATTAGCTAACTAGCCAGCTAGTCAACTAGGGTGACCAAATGTTCACATTTATAATGAAAGTAAAAGAGATGACAGTTCTAAATTCATGTATACTGTATATTACATGGTCATCTACATTCAAGAAGATTGTATGTTTATACAAATTACTTACCTATCACCAAGTCAAGTCTAAGAGCCCCACCCCTGCTTTAACCCCTTAATTTCCTAGTTTCTTAATGGTGATGATTATGGTCTTCAATCAGTAAACGAAAACGCAAAAGTCAGTATCTGAAAACATTAGAATATTATCTAAGACCAAATAAAAAAATGGTTTTAATACATAAATGTTGTTCTACTGAAAAGTATGTAAAGTATATACACCTTTTACATGATTTACTGCATCAGTGCTGCGTGGCATGGAGGTGAGCAGCCTGTGGCACTGTTAAGATGTTATGGAAGCCCAGGTTGCTTTGATAGCGGCCTTCAGCTCGTCTGTATTGTTGGGTCTAGTGTTTCTCATCTTCCTCTTGTCAATAACTCATAGACTCTCTGTGGACTTTAGGTCAGGTGAGTTTACTGCCCAGCACAGTGATACTGTGGTTATTAAAGCAGGTATTAGTATTTTTGGCAGTGTAGGCAAGTGCTAAGTCCTCCTGGATAAATGAAAGCTTGTCAGCAAATAGAAGCATGAAGTGCTCTAAAATGTCCTGGTAGTCCTGCACTGACTTTGGACTTGATATAACACAGTGGACCAACACCAGCAGATGACATGGCTCCTCAAACCATTTTTTGTCCCAAATACAATTTTTTGAGATGCACCTGTATGTGGTGATGACTTGTGTTTTATACAGCAGTGTTCTCAAAAACTAGGTGAGCATGTAGTAGAAGTGGTTTGCAGCAGACTGCCCCCGCTATTAGCCAAATCAAGCACAACACAAGACATCTGCTCTGCTGCAGGTCTTTCTCAGGACTTTCTGGTGTGTTTTTAATTCAGTCAAAGTGGGGACTTTTCCAGGGACAACTCCAGCCAGGGATAGTCCCTGTTTTTGGTGGGACCATATGGTCATCCTAGTCATATAGTGCTTTCCTTTCAAAGAGGGTGTTTCTCAAGACTGCTATAAAGGACTTTGGGCTTTGCATTGAGCATTAAAATGTATTTCTGCTCTGTCTTATGGTTGTATTTCATGCACTGAAGTTGACTCAACAACCGCTATCCATAATATTTGAAGGTTAAACAATGTTTGCTGTAAAACTTTTAGTTGGCATAAGTATAAACCCAGATCATGTCATGGACCTGGCTCTGCTTACCTGTAGATGGACGTATTTGATGTTTTTTACCCTTCAGCTGCCTCAGTCACCTCTTAGTTCATGAGTACTGGACATGTCCATTGTAGAGGCACAATGAGAAGCAGTAGTTACCAGCAGACCTCCTTGCCTCACTGTCTTCTCATTTCTACTGCTGGCTTAAGGGGGAGAAATGTTGTTTGTGCTTTTCTCAGCAGACGTAGGTCAGAGGAAGGACTCCCAGCTAACTCCCAAACAAGCCACCCAGTCATTAAAATAGTTTGGAAACTCTGTTAGCAGTTTGGAGTCACTTTAACACAATTACTCTCCCACAGTGCGGGGCATAGTTAACCAGAGCCGTTTGATAGGCGAGCAGCAGAGGCCTTTGAGCCGCTGAAGCTGCAGAATGCCGTCCGTGCTCTCGCCGCTCTAGATGTCACTAACGAGGTCCACAGGAGACCATTTACTTGCCCGCACACGCTGATGCCTCACCCCTGCTGAGAGAAGCGTCCACCATTAGCCTCATACTGGACACACACACAGACACACACACACACCTTCCAGACAATGCGTCGGGTTTGATATGCTGGAGTTTTGGGCTAATGTTTATAACTTTTTTGTTGGTGTATATGTTTAAACTGAAAAAGCAAAACCATTTATTTGGTTACTGAGATCTAGGTTAGGATTAGTGTTAGGATTAATATGATTCACATTAATTAGACTTAACATTGGGCCATAATTCATGTGCAGTTACAAAACGTTACTGTAAGAGCAAATCTTTCCATTTATGTCATTATAATAATAATAATAATAATAGTTTTTATTATTATTATTATTACTACTATTATTGTTGTTGTTGTTGTTGTGGTGATGATGATGATTTATTATTTAGATAATTGTATAAAGTCAACAGTGTTTAAATTGACATAGTGATGACATGATAGTATTGCTGTGAATGAATCACTAGCCAAATTATTACTGCTCTCTGCTGCTCTTGTGGGGGTCCTGGCCATTGAAGAGCATGTGAACAGGAAGTTAACAAAGTAAACAGAGACACAGATTGACTACAGTCTGTAATTGTACAACTACAAAGTGCATCTATATGGTCAGTGGAGCTAAAATGGACAATGAGTGTAGATACAAGGTATGTGTACCTAATGAAGGGGCCAGCAATTGCAATATCTCTCTGTCTGTCTATCTAATATCCTGCCGATATAAAAACATGTATGTTTTGTTTAGGTACACAGATGGCCCCACAGACCCCAGGGAACGTTTCCGATGTGGGCTCCCATTCCACCCTCAGTCAGTCACCCATGTCTCAGGAGAGAGGTAAGACACACACACACACACTCACATTCACATTCATCTGTTACCTCCAGTAAAAGGTCTCATAATAGCCAGTTGTGTGTATTTCTCATCTGTCCTGCTATGTGTCTAATATGCCTCCGCTCCGCTGCTCCATCTCTCCCCGGCAGTTTCCACAGGCACTTCAGATAAATGGACTCATTTGTGTGACATACTAGCACCTGTTATAGCTCCGTTCTGCTGCAGTACGCCGCTGCTAACTGCAGGCCACTGTGGCTGTGACAGACTGTCTGGAAGCGTAGCTTTTCCATTGCCTCCACTCGTGACACCACGTTCTCACCTTTTCTAAAGCCCGTGTTCTAAGGAGCATGAAGTGTTGTATGGAAAGTTTCAGTCTACATGTAGCAGCCTGCAGAGACCATGATGAGTGTACAACCCATGTCGAAATATTAAACTAGAGCTGTGAGAATTCTGTGGTTCTGGTTCAAGTTTTCCTGAGTTTTCTATTTTTTTTTTTTTTTTACAGTTGAGCATGCTTCATGCCTGCCCATTCCTCCCACATCCAACAACTACTGCATAAGGCGTGCCAACCTAATATATACCGTATACTGCACACTACTTCCTTGAGTAGTATGCAGCATATTGTCAAGTTTGACATGTACCATGTAGCATGGTACACAGTCACATGACCATTTACCGACTGGAGCTGGCTCTAATAAATCTGTCAGGAGGACACTGCTGTATTTATAATCAGCTTAATCAGTGAAAATGTCCATAGAGATGGAGAAGGTGTGCACAGAGGTCAAGAACTGCTGTAATCACATTCAGTTTAATATATAATATCGTTCATATGTATTATTTAATCTATAATAAATAATGTATAATATTAAATAATAGTAAACATAAATTTTAAACATATATAAAGTATTATACCAATACAGCATGTCAGGAAATAACAGTTAGTAATAATAATAATAATCACCATCATGCCCTGTCCTGGGCTTAGTTGAATAGTGTAATGCCCTGCCCTGCCCTGTGCCCAGTGAGGGGGTAGGGGACTAACTGTGACCCTGATAAGGATTAAGTGGGTGTGATAATGGATGGACGGATGGATCACCATCATCGTCATCATTATTATTCGAGACATCTTTGTTCATTGCTACCACTAAAAATACATTGTTCTCTGGTGAACTACTGCTAATGGAAAGGAAGCAGACTATGTGTAAAGCTAGCTAAGCTAACTGAGATAGATCACCTGAATTACATGCAGTGTTAGGATCAGTTAGCTCACCCTTCTAGAAGATCATCTCCACAGTACAGAAGCAGCATTTCAGTGTATGTATATTTAACAATGTTTGTGTATTTTCCTGTCAAGTTGCATTTTTACCTTCTTTTTTCTTGTGCCTTTGTTTAGGTTTTGCTCCTAACCTGCAGCGTAGTGGTCCAGGCCCTCAGTTTGGACCCCAACAGCCTGGGCCCCCCATGTCCCCCCATCCCTCACCTGGGGGCTCCATGCACCATAGTGTTGGCTCCTACCAGCAGAGCAGTGCCACTTATGGGCCACAAGGAGGACAGTATGGTCCTTCAGGTAAATACACCTCATTACTTCTCACAGGACCGGGACTGTGCTTGATCTTTATCACCATGTGCACATTCTTCATTTTAAAAAACAAACAAATAAACAAAAATGTGTTAAATCCAGATATAAAATATTTTTTATGTCAATACTCTTTCAAATGTGTGATGTACATGCGAGAAAATTAAACTTTAATAAGTGCAATATTTATTTACTTTGCCGTCTACCTTCTCCTAATGTATAAAGTGTTTATTGAGGTTGTTTATGGATAAACATTTTCCTAGTGATTAATAGTGTTTATTGAGGTTGTTAATGGACTAATATCTCCTATTCTAGTGATTAATAGTATTTATAGAGGTTGTTTATGGACTAATATCACCTATTCTAGTGATTAATAGTGTTTATTGGCATTGTTTATGGACTAATATGTCATATTCTAGTGATTAATAGTGTTTATTGGCATTGTTTATGGACTAATATGTCATATTCTAGTGATTAATGGTGTTTATAGAGGTTGTTTATGGACTAATATCACCTATTCTAGTGATTAATAGTGTTTATTGAGGTTGTTTATGGACTAATATGTCATATTCTAGTGATTAATAGTGTTTATTATGGTTGTTTATGGACTAATATCACCTATTCTAGTGATTAATAGTGTTTATTGAGGTTGTTTATGGACTAATATCTCCTATTCTAGTGATTAATAGTGTTTACTGAGGTTGTTTATGGACTAATATCTCCTATTCTAGTGATTAATAGTGTATATAGAGGTTGTTTATGGACTAATATCACCTATTCTAGTGATTAATAGTGTTTATAGAGGTTGTTTATGGACCAATATCTCCTGTTCTAGTGATTAATAGTGTTTACTGAGGTTGTTTATGGACTAATATCTCCTATTCTAGTGATTAATACTGTTTATTGATGTTTATGGACTAATATCTCCTATTCTAGTGATTAATAGTGTTTATTGGCATTTTTTATGGACTAATATCTAATATCTCGTCATGATGTTTAGTAAAGGTTTTTAATTGTGCAGAGTAAACATTTGTATCTAAAGCCTGTAAGCTGTCAGCAATTTCTTTCTTCTAAAAGTATGTGCTGTGGTGGAAAATGTGAGGTGTGAAGGGTGACTCCAAACTTCTGAGAGGCATTTAGTTCTGCCTGTGTTCCTCACAATGCTTGACCTCCTGCAGTTTGTTGGGTTGTTAATGTGAGGCTGTGAAGAATAGAAAACACAAGTGTTTTATTATATAGAATCATTAGTTTTCATTTCATGTGTTTTTACAGCTGACTGCATGTGTGTGTATACGCGAGTATATGTGTGTAGGCCAGTGGTCTCTGGTTGGGACAGTAATCCATCAGAAACTTTACGGCATGCCTGTGAACAGTAATAAATGAACAGCCACTGTGCATCACCTTCATAATGTCGCTAAGCCCCGCCTCCTTTCTCTTTCTGATTGATAGTCCCTGCTGTCCTGTAGCTTCGCTTTGTTTAACTGGCCAGCTGAAAGCCGAAGAACCGTAGCTGTTGTGCACCTTGACACTGACAGATTTGCAGAGCCAGTTGAGGGCGGAGAAGCCGACAGGAGACTATTGGATATTTACTTGTCCGTGAAAAGAATGAAGATCACCTTCCTCTTCCATAGGCTACCTTAGGAGACCGTGCGTTTTGTAGCCTGCGCTGAATTTCCCTTTTTCGGTCAAAAACTGTGCCGAGGCCTGCGGAGAAGCTGACTGCCAGTGTTATTGTGCTTGGCATCAGGCTCGCTTTTGCTTGGCTCTTGCTGCAGCTTGAGAAACGATTCAAACATCATGGATACACCGAGTCCAGATCCGTAGTAGCCTGCTTTGTGACATCTGTTTGAAAAAGTATACAAGTAAATTTGATTTCATTTGATTTGAAGCAGACCGAGTACTCTCAGGGCATCCTTTGAAGTCACATTATAATAAAAGCAATATTGATCCAAAAAAAGGACCCATATAATCACCACTCTAACCCTTAGAAGTCTGAGCTCTTTTGGCTGTTACTGAATACTTAACATTTTTCATTTACATGTCATATTAAAATATTTACATTACCACAGTTTCTTTCTTTTTCATCACTTATATGACTTGATAATTATGGCTACGTTCACATTAGCAGGCTGAAATGACTCAAATCTGATCTTGTGTCTTAATGTGGCTCAGATCTGATGTTTTCAGGGCTGTGTGGACGTGTTAAATCACTTTCATATGTGGTTCTAGATCAGATTCGTATCCGATCCGTGGACATGTGACTTTAATGTGACAGTCAGATCAGATTTCATGTCTTTTTGCTTGTATGCATGCGTGTAGTAGGTGAGCCAGCGATGAGCCTCTCTCAGACATTTATTCACCTTCTTCTTTAAATCTAACTTTCTCATTTAATTTCTTCTTTTATTTAGTACAACAACCCTGCAATTTCTAAAGTTTTACTGGAGACTGTATTTTTGCAAACCTGGCAACCCTGCACAAATGTGACGCTTTTTGTTGTTGGTGATGAAGGCGACATGTACACACATATCAATGTGCGCATGTGAGCTGTTTCAGGGACAGCTTGGTTCACACTACAGACAGATACAGCTCACTTACATTTGTGAATGTGAACCATCAAAATCTTATCTGAGCAAAAAATAAAATTTGAGCAATGTGGATAAACCCCAAAAAACAGAATCTGTTTTGAGAAATGATTGTAAAGATGCTCAATTAAGCACTATAAAGACTGCAAATGTTAAAACAGGCTGTAAATGTGAACATGTGATTGTAAAATGGAGATGTGATGCAGTGAAGCTGTATACAACTATTTACAACAAAAAGCAGGTGTGAAGTTCTTTTTTGTCCACTTGGTGGCAGTGTTGGTAGGTCCTGCTGGATTGTGCAGCTTCCTCGTAGGCATCTTGCCTCTCCCGTATGGCTACTTTTACAGATATGTGAATATGATCATTCTATCAAGTTTGTTTCCATTTTTACTTTCCCTATCAACATTAAACAAAGGCTAGCATAGAGTTTAAGACAGTACTTTGGAGGGAAGTTCACTGAAATGGACAGTGTTACTTGGGGTTCATCTGGAACCAGCCACGTGTGATCTGCAACTCCTGAAGGGTGTCCTGCTTAAAAGTCTATACTACACTTAATACTACTCTTACTCTTAATCAGAGGAAAACTGAGATAATTGAATATGTTTAATATAAAAAAATTAATTTTCACTTCCAACGTAATGAGGCAGGAGGGCCGACATATCTGCGAGGAAACACTGACACCAAGTGGACAAAAAAGGAACTTCTCACCTGCTTTTTGTCGTAAATAGTTGTATCTAGCTTGAGCTGAATACCCTGTAAAGTAATTGTCAGGTCATATACAGTAAGTAATGATACTAAACACTGGTTTGGTGAATATTTTTAATGTTTATATATGTTATCAGTATTGTGAAGGCTGTTGTGATGATAACGATTAAGTCACATTGTATCGTGCATCCCCAGTGCAGAGCCGGAGGTTGTCAGTCTCAGTATGTTTGGGAACTGAAGGCAAGACAGCTGTCCTGCCTCTCTCAGATCAATGGCACCGTGCCCTCTCGTGCCCTAGGGAATTCTGGGATTACGGGGACTGGGGAGAGGCGGAGTAAGGCGACTGACAGCGGCAGAGCCTTTTCCATGTAATTGGCAGCGCTCCAGGGCCCTTCCTCGCTCTGGAAGGGTAAAATGCCAGCTTGTTAGGGGTTACAAGTGCACCACAGTGGAAAAAAATAGCAAAATAGCAGCTTTCCCCAACCATCTCCATGATCCACTTATATTTTTGGAACTCATGTATGACATCAAAAATTAGCTCCCCATCCCCAAATGTCGAGGGAGCTGGAAGAAATGCCAGAGCCTGTGATTTCCTATGAGACCTGTGAGGAACCTCAGGCAGCTCGGTGGAGGTGGAGATTTCTTGGCTGTAGTTTGACAGCTGTAGCTTGAGTGGAAATCCCTGTTCTAATTGTGCCTGAAACGCCACTTGGCACAGTCTCGTGCATGATAATAGCATAAATACGGACTTCAGTACGCTTAAGGCTGCTTTCTATGCTCGGAGCAATCCCGCAGATTGGAGTCGGGTAACTCTCGGGGAACAGGCACACCTCATTAAGAGCCTGACTCTCCGCTGATCCGCCGGAGCTTCGGCCCCGGGCTCGACATGCAGAAACTTGCTGACAAAGTGACTGTCTCTGCTCACGGCTTCAGTGCTTCTCCGGCGGCGCTTCACTAATCCAGATGTCTGCTTCAGAGCAGGAAAATGAAGTGATCAAACACCTTCCTGTCTGGTTCTCCCAATAGTGGCTAATTATAAGTTACATATTTTTGTTGACTTTATTTTACACTACAATGCCTAGCTTCAGAATACTGTAGAGTGTCATTGGCATGGGTTTTGTGACATCTTTCATATCATTTTACTTTGAAATGGAAAGATTTTAACATCAGTTTTTTTATTTATTTTTTATTCATTTTTTGCCTATTTTTTATCCTTTTCCCAATGTAGTAGTAGCCAATTAGCCCATCCCATTCGTTAAGACTTTCCCCATCACTTTTGCACTGTTCCTGACTATAGAAGGGTGAAGACAAGCACAAGCCTCCTCCGCTGCATGTGAAACAGCCACCGGCTCTTTTTGAACTACCGCTGATACACCGTGACTGGGGAGCCAACGGGCTCAGAGGAATTGCAGGATTCCCAATTCCAAATGACCCAATCAGTAGACGCCTGAGCCAGACATTTTCTGTTGTTTTAACTTACATTTTAATATGACTTTAAAATAATATTTTGAAACTTGAGCTAAACTGTTTTGCTGTTTTTCATACTTTTTTCCATTAATTTATAGGATGTGATGCCGGTTTAAGAGCTAACTTTTTAGTATCTATGGCACATTTGTTGTCATTCTTCATAGTGGTGGCATTATGATTTATCAGGCCTAGGCTCTCTTTCTTCTCTAAATACTTGAAATAATGAATAACAGTCTGGAGTATTTCTTATATAATGTTATTAATATGGCAGGTGATTTCAAAAGCTGATTTTCTATATTTCCAGGTAACTACCCTCGTCCACCAAACTACGGTGGAGCTCCTGGCCCCAGCTACAGTGGCCCTGGACCAGGCATGAGTCTGGGGATGAATGCAAGCAGCCCTATGCATGGGCAGGGGCCTGGGCAGCCCTGTGGTTCCATGCCGGCCGGGAGAGGCCCCGGTCAGCCAGCAAGCGGCCGTCCATATCCAGCAGGCTCCAGCAGCGTGGCTCCCACCTCCCCAAACATGCCTCAGACTGCAGGGCCTGGGATGGGCCCGCCTCCACCCACAGTTGGCCGTAAACCCCTTGAGAGTGGCCCCGCACCTTCACCACAAAACCCTCTCACGTCCGGCCAGGCCAGGTGAACGCACTAACCATCATCCCCACTTGTCCACTTTCACAGTCACATCAGTCATCTTCACTTCATTGGTGTTCCAAATATATTTGCAAGAAAAAGTGTGTGAAGCCTTTGAGATTACCTGGATTTCTGCATAAACTGGTCATTAAATGTTTTCTAATCTTCATCGAAGTCACAATAGACAAACAATCTGCTTGAACTAATACTGCTTAAAAATGTTTTTATGTTTTTTAATACAACATGTAAACATTCACAGTTCAGGGTGAAAAAGTATGTGAACCTTTGGATTTAATAACTGGTTGACCCTCCTTTAACAGCAATAACATCAAAAAAACGTTTACTGTAGTTACAGATCAGACCTGCACAATGGTCAGGAGGAATTTTGGACCATTCATCTTCACAAAACTCTTTCAGTTCAGCAATATTCTTGGGATGTCTGGTGTGAATCGCTCTCTTCAGCCACAGCATCTCAATTGGGTTGAGGTCAGGACTCTGACTGGGCCTCTCCAGAAGGCATATTTTCTTCTGTTGAAGCCATTCTGTTGTTGATTTACTTTTATGTTTTGGGTGTTGTCCTCTTGCATTACCCTTCCTCTGTTGAAGTTTAGTTGGCAGACAGACAGTCTTAAGCTTTTCTACAACATGTCTTGATAAACTAGGGAATTCATTTTTCCTTTGATGACAGCACTTCATCCAGGCCCTAAGGCAGGAAAGCAGTACCAAAACATGAAGCCCCCTCCCAATATTTTTCACAGTTTTGGATGAGGTTTTGATGTTTGTGTGCTGTACCTTTTTTCTCCACACATAGTGTTGTGTGTTCTTTCCAAACAGCTCAGTTTTGGTTTCATCTGTCCACAGAATATTTTGCCTGTAGTGCTGTGGAACGTCCAGGTGCACTTTTGCAAACTTCAATGTGCAGCAATGTCTTTTTTGGACAGCAGTGGTTTCCTCCGTGATGTCCTTCCATGAACCCCTTTCTTGGTTAATGTTTTACATATTGTAGATTTGTCAACAAAAATGTTGGCATGTGCCAGATATTTCTGTAAGCCTTTAGCTCACACTCTAGGATTCTTCTTCACCTCACTGAACATTCTGCGCTGTGTTCTTGCAGTCGTCTTTATAGGACGACCATGCCTATGGAGAGTAGCAACAGTGCAGAACTTTTGTAGACAGGAAATCTTACTGTGGACACATGAACATCAAGGCTTTTAGAGATACTTTTGTAACTCTTTCCAGCTTCATGCAAGTCAACAATTCTTGAATGTAGGTCTTCTGAGAGCTGTTATGCAAGGCATGGTTCACATCAGGCAATGCTTCTTGAGAACAGCAAACTCAAAACTGGTGTATGTTTATTATAGGGCAGGGCAACTTTAACACATCCAATCTCATCACATTGATTGGCTCCAGGTTGGCTGAGTAAAGGCTCCAATTATCTATTGGCGAAGTCATACTTTCTCCACCCTGCACTGTGAATGTTTACATGTTGTGTACAATAAAAACAGGAACACACAATTTTTTGTGCGGTATTAGTTTAAGCAGACTGTGTTTGTCTATTGTTGTGACTTAGATGAAGATCAGAACACATTTAATGACCGATTTATGCAGAAATCCAAGTAATCCCAAGGGCTTGATATACTTTTTCTTGCAGCTTTATGTTTATTGACACAAGGTTAAATCACTGACAGTCTAACCAGAAATAGGTAATTAGTTGTTTTTTTTATCATTTGATTACTAATTTGTGTTCATGTAATTCAATTACTGCCATACAGATCATTTCAGTTGTCTTTCTTGTTTACTGCTTACAAATTTTATGCAAGCCTAAGGTTGCCAAACCCGATAATCATGCTAGCTGTTGATATATATTAACTCTAAACTAAGCACAAATAAAGGAATTCTTAATTAAATAAACTAACAAAACTCAATTATATTGTTTGTTGGAGGGTAAATATATGATTCTGAAAGCCATTAAAATTAAATACCCCAGAGACAAGAAAGGCTCTGTCCTGATTGACTGGCAGGTCCATATTAATACTGTGTAACAGGACACCTATGAAGTAGATTAATCACCGAGTGTCAAGGCTCTGTAAACTTTAGCTTAGCTGATGTTAGTCTTGTCCATAACTAAATAAAGTAGTAGATAAGGCCTTCAATTATAACAAATTGTACTATTTTTGCCTCCATCTTGTCCATTAAGGGTGCAGTAAACAATTCTGGATAATGATTGTTGTTATTTTAACAGCAAAACAAATTCACCCCTCCTTTCAGAAGCTCCACCTTTCAAATTCATGGAGGTGTATTTCCAAGGTGAACAACACTGCTCCAGCAAGATCTTTATAGCCATAAAGTTCTTTGCAAATGGACAAATATTATTTTACTAATGTTAGCTAGGTTGTGGATTAGCAACCTGCAACTCCAGTTAGTTCTGTGGAGCTTAACTGGTTCCCATCATAAACATTAGCATGGGGACAAAGCAGTACTGACAGCAGCAGAAAATTCAAATAAGAAGCTGACAAACAGGGAGCCTTCAGCCTTGTCAACCCAGGACATAGCTCATCCACTTCCCCCTGTCCTGTGCATAAGGTTCCTGTTGCTGTTTAGTGTTGTTTTTCTACACAAGCCACTTTGTTTTATTTACCATTTACAGAGCCAGTCACAAGAAGAGTATTTAATTAAAATTGCTTACTGCACCTTTAATTTTGTTTAAAAGGGCACCTTGGTGGCTGGTATTTCTTACAAAATGACACAAATATTTAAAACAATTATTACAAAGCAATTATGTAAATGTTGTGATAATTTGATTCCACACTTTTGAACAGTAGTGTAATTTATTGATGTTGGTCTACATTTTTATAAACAGTATTAAAATGAACACAGGATTGTGCATTATGTTTGTTGTACTGGGGATGTTCATGTCACTGTTATCAGTTATGATCAGTGAGTGGGAACCTGACCAGTGAGGCTGTTGTGCCCTTGCCCTCTGCTCCAGGCCTCCATATGCCAGGTCCCCCGTGTACCTGGGGTTGTCTGGGCCAGGGGGACGGCAAGCCCCCTTCACCACCCCTCATTTTCCTCACCCACATCACGTCCAGTACAGCAGTAGCCTGAGTCTGCCTCAGCCCGAGCAGTTTGGGTAGGTGCAGCTGGCACGCCCGCCTCGCTGCCTTAAATACTGCTGCTCAAAGCCCCTAAAGCTCACACACTAACCTCACACATGCTTACACGCCATTATCTGGTCAGTAGTAGTGACTTCACTACTGTTTAAATTAGATTTCATGTTTCACTGCAACACAAAATCACCAAAGTAACTTTGATTTAATTGACTTACATTTTTAAATGAATTGAATTTCCACAGCGGCACACTTATTTACTGAATATTACATTTCAGAAACAACATAAATACTACATACTGTATATTTTTTGTGTTCCAATGTTTCAGTTTTGACAAAAAAAAAAAACAATACAAATAAACTTTTTTATGCATTTCATTGTTTTAAAATAGCCTGACAATGTTATTTTAGTCATGAGTCAAGCATTCCTTCTTGAATATTATGAATTTTCTTTCTTGAAATGATCACATTGGAATTCATAATCAGTACTGATAGATCAGGCAGTGTAAACAGCATTTTTCATTTTTTGAGACCCCCCAGTTTTTTAAATGCCCATTTTAAACATAAAATGATTTGCACTTTATGTTAAAATCTGAACATAAACTAAAAAAAACAAAAACTGTACAATAACATGATAATTCTGTTAACCATTTAAACGCCACACTCATTTATGTGGTGATGCAACAGCACTGATGGTTTTTCAGCATCTGATCCAGTTTATTACTTGTGGTCTGGCTATGAAGCTGCTGGTTTACATTCAGACAAGAAAATATTGTGTTTCTAGTGACCTCTAACTGACCTCTATAGCCTAACATGCCTATACCGATTGGTAGAGATGGCACAATCACATTTTGTTAAGTTTAGTGCCTTCCTTAATAGGATAATGCCACTCAAATGTGCCCTACCAAATGGTTGAGCAGTATGTTAAAAGGTTAATTAGAACTAAAAAAAACTGTCTTCTACCAGTCTTTAAATATAATCTAGTAATTAAATATCTGTACTATGTTTTTGAGAACTGACATAGCAAAATATGCTACTAGTGTGTATGGATATTTTCTAACAGCCCTTCTATTTAGCATATCTAACTGTCTGCCATTGCTGTGTAAACTGAGCTGCTGTGCTAAATAAGCATTGGTTTATATGCACTTGCTGTTCTTATGTATTGTGAGAAAGAAGCTCTTCATCAGAAGTCACTTCCAGTCTGTTTTCTTTAACAATTGTTGGCCGTCTCTGAGCTGGAAGTAAAGAAAACAAAACAATACAGCTACTCCTTGGATTGAGCGAAATGGCTTCTTTCCCTAGAATCAAACTTAATACTTAACAATTGGATGAGACTGGACCTCTGGAGGGTTTGGACTGAATTTCTTGGTTTTCTGAAGCTTAAATCTCATTACACACAGTCCTCATGAGATAGAAATAAGGATGATGGAGGTTTTAGGGAGCACTGCTCCAGCCTGAACTAGCCAGTAAATAAGCCCAGTCTCAGTTTTAATAAAACTACTGAGAGTAGCTTTCGGTTTTCTCAGTAACAGTCATGATAAATACTAATGTGAATTGAATCACTGTCAAAAATGGATACAATCTAGATATGCAAGAACAAGTTTGAACAAGACTACACAAATCTGATTTTTGTGTATCTTGGCATTTTTGTTGAATATATGAAATCCGGTTTTTGCTAATCCAATCCAAAACACTTCTTGGAGTTGGTTTGAAATGCAATTTCTGTTGTCTGAATGCTCAAATCGAAATATCAGCTCAAATATCAGTGTGTCTGTTCAAAAAGTGATTCACTCACAATGTGACGATGACATCAAATCAGTAGCGACAGAAGTGTTGTGATTCATTACATTACATTACATTGCATTTAGCGGACGCTTTTATCCAAAGCGACTTACAATAGTGGGAAAGTACAAATGCGAATAATACTAGAGATTTACTAGTACTAGTATACTAGACTTAACATTTCGATATCGAATGCTGAGTGCATATCAGTACTCATGGGGAGTATTTGGGATCACTAGAGCAGGTGCTCTTTGAAGAGCTCGGATTTTAAGAGTTTCT
>BRDA01011526.1:85667-97872 GCA_036984385.1 Crenuchus spilurus | reverse complement strand
GGTTGAGTGAGGGCTTTTTAAGTAATGGTGTCACCTGAGCCTGTTTAAAGGCAGACGGGAATTCACCGCTGGAAAGTGAATTGTTTATCACATGTTTGATGGCTGGAATTATAGTAGGTGCAATAGTTAGTAGTAGGTCTGTTGGTATCGGATCAAGCGGGCATGATTCAAGAAGAGTTCTTAAAATAGTGATGGAAGGCTCCGGGTTTTCTCCATGACTCTATGTTATTTTACAGCACCAGTGTTTGCTACAAGTTATCGTGTTCCAGTGTTTTGAGTCATATTACAACCAGATTACATGATATTGTTATTTGAGTCATATCACAATGTACAGTGCCTCATCAAAAACTAGGAATAGTGTGAAAATCTTGGAAGTCAGAAATCCAGGATGTAAAATTATTAGAATATTTCTGTTTCAAGCAGTGACAACAGTAAAACTAAAGAAATATGCCACGTTATGTGTAGTGAATATAAAATATATGAGTTTCCTTTTTACCATTTTATCTCTGAATGGAAGGAAGGACGCTGTTGAAGAGGTTAACTTTGATGATGTTATTGTACGTCTGTCCTGTATCTGCGTTTGAACACCACATCACTAGCATAGCTACATAGTTACTGATGATTGTCATTATAATGTCAACCCCTGCTTATAGGTTGGTGATGTCTGAACACACAAATCAGATCTGATTTGAGAAATAAAGTTATGACACAGTGTATAATGTCGGTTTTAGTTTTCACATTTTGCAAATAAATATAAATACATTAAGAAGTAGCTAGCACATTCACACATTGAGCATCACTACTTACTGTATTAATGTTAGTATGTTATTTATTCTAATATTATTCTAAATAAACCCTTGCTTCACAGCTATTTATTTTGCTTCTAATGTGTTATTAACTAATATAGATTTACTCACTGTTGTCTCACTTTGAACCAAACTCTGCTTTACTTCTGTGCAAACTAAACATCTCAATGCTTGATGTAACTTTTCTTTTACAGTGCAGAATTTCTGCTAATGGCTGCTAATGCTGCTAACTTTATGAACAGGATTATTGTAAATATTCATGTGTTTGCTCCGTACTTAACTCTGTTCTCTCTGTGTTTGGCTCTACAGGTCAGGTGGGTACCCAGGTGGTCCTCCTATGGGTGGAATGGGTCCTGGTGGCCCTTATAATCAGCTACCGGGCAGCAACTCCCACAGGATGAACCTGCAGGGTCCTGTATACAACACCATGGCCTCTGGTAAGAGCTTGGAACTACGATGAGGTTCCCTGTTGATGTGATGTGCTGTCATGAGTCTGAAATTAAGTCCAATTTCTGATGTCTGTCTTATGTTACATTAATTTTGTTACATGAAACAGTTTGTTGCACCATACCTATCAATTTGAATCTGTTATTTTGTATGAATTGTTTTTTTTTTATTGTTTTATACTCTGTGTGGAAATGTAGCTAAAGTTTACATGTTTGGAATAATAAGTTTTGACTTTTGATTTGAATTTAAACGGTGCAGCAGTTGCATTCATGCATCTATATTTCTCCCATTCCATCTTAAATAAGGCAGCAGTTACATTCATGCATCTACATTTCTCCCATTCCACCTTAAATGGTGCAGCAGTTACATCCATGAATCTACATGTCTAACATTCCACCTTAAACGGTGCAGCAGTTACATTCAGTCATCCACATAATCCGTGTTAATTTTGACAGGTGATTTTGATTGTTTTAGTCTTTGTCTTCTGACTAAAATGTATATTAGTTTTATTCACAAACTGAAAACATTTTAGTCTAGTTTTAGTCAATTAAATTTTTAAAATATTTAATCAAATTTTAGTTGTATTTTTAGTTATACTATTTTAAATTAAGAGATATTGTTAGATGCAACAAAGGCTGTATGTGTGTCTCACGGCTCCAGTTAGATGTGTTTGTGATCTATTTAACCTAAACACCTCAGATAATGATAAAGGATTGTACACATTCACTTTAGACATTGAAACATGAAATATATCAAACGATATATTCATCGGCGTTAGCTAGCTAGTTACAGTAGCTAGCTAGCTACATTGGCTATGTTAGCTTACTTTTTTGTAAGTACTTTTTTGGTGGTGTTTTCCCAGTTATTTTCAGTCCACAAACACACTTTGTTTTGTTTTCTATGGCAGCAAAAGTGAAATTATTCCATAAATTGCTTCTTCTTTTCCGTCCAAGCTGCGGGAGTGATGTCAGCACGTTGTGTTGTTGTTAAGCTGCACCAGTGTGACAGGGCAGCTTAACGTGCTTCAAGAAAGTCAGACATATGGATGTGGTGGTTTATATATTTTTAAAAAAGCGGATTACTGGACAAATTCGTTTAGTTTTTACTCATTGATGAAAAGTCTTATACTTTTAGTTTTCGTTTTAAAATATTTGTTTTTATTTAGTTCTCATCTCGTTTTCGTTGTGGAAAAATGATCGTCAACGAATATTTTTTGTCATAATTATCGTTAACGAAATTAACACTGCGCACAATCTCCATTCCACCTAAAATGGTGCAGCAGTTACATCCATGTATCTACATAATTTCCCATTCCACCTTAAACGGTGCAGCAGTTACATCCATGCATCTACATATCTCCCATTCCACAGTGAATAGTGCAGCAGTTACATTCATTCATCTACATATGTCCCATTCCACCTTAAATGCTGCAGCAGTTACATTCATTCATCTACATATCTCCGAGTCCACCTTAAATGGTGCAGGTGTTACATTCCAGTGCCTGATAGGAAATTCAAATAAGAAGCTTGGTGCTGATTTGAAACGGATTCAGTAGATGTGTATACAGTCTTTTTGAACTTAAAGCGGCTGTGGGTACACAGATCGCTGGCTGGCTGATGTGTGTGTGTGTGTGTGTGTGTGTGTGTGTGTGTTTGTGACTTGTGTTTGTGTGTGACTTGTGTTTGTGTTGCATGGTTGTAATGCTGATGTGGTTGTAATCTGGTTTAAAGTGGCTGAATGTGGTTTTAAGACTTATATTGCAATTAGAGTGAAGATAGTGGTCTAAGTCTACTTTGAAAGAGTCAGTTCTTCAGCTTGATTTGTGTAAACTCGCTGTTGGCTCTCATCACTAAGAGGAAAGACTGTGATGATGACAGAACTTAATTCTCATTGGCTGTGTAGAAAAGCTGAGAAAGGGGGCTGTTTTTATTACTATTAATTATTTTGTTTTAACAGGTGAGTCATTAAGAACAGCTTTATATTAACAGTGGTGACCTGGCTGTTAGGATTGAAGCTTTTACTATTTTTTAAACAAAGACCGTTCATGAAGAGCCCTAAAATAAAGCATATACAGCTATAATAGGTCACCTTTAAATGTCAGTATTCTTTCTGAGTTTTCACTCTTTGTCCCAAAAACTCCCAAGAAGGTGACCTGAAGTCATTGTTTTTCTGCAGGACCGATGGCCATGGGTGCTGGAGAAAGCATGGTGTCCACTGACCCCAAACTGAGAACAGAACACAAAGAGGATGGCAGCGTCACAAGCACAGAACAACCTAAACCTAAGGTACAAACATTTTCTCTCTGTCTGTCTCTCTCAGCATGTGATCAGAGATGAAAGAAGTGAATAATGTGCTTTTACCTTCCTCACACCTGCCTGACTTCCTTTTCTTCTGGCTTGTGGCACTACTTTGCTTTGCTTTGCTCAGAGCTGTTGCTGTCCTGCTTCACCACTGAACAAAACACAGAAACATGGAATAGTTATTCTATTACATGTCTATATTTCTTTATATACCCGAGGGAGGGAAGGGGATTTATGTACTTGAACACGCCCAAACAGTGTGTCGTTTTGGTCATGTATTTATCACAAGTACAGATACTTAGCTGGAGTTTGTCTTTTCCATAGCAGTGAATATCAGTACATGGACTGATCTGATTTT
Source organism: Crenuchus spilurus (assembly GCA_036984385.1). Classification (NCBI taxonomy): domain Eukaryota; kingdom Metazoa; phylum Chordata; class Actinopteri; order Characiformes; family Crenuchidae; genus Crenuchus; species Crenuchus spilurus. The sequence continues at coordinate 93,961 of BRDA01011526.1, read as the reverse complement.
ACTTTGATATGCTTGATAAATGACCTTTGACCTTATATTGGCCCTAAATGGATTATTCCAACTGATGTTTTTGTGTCCTACTTTTAGCTTGTAAAGTGGGAATTTTCCTTCTTCTGGAAACCACAAAATCCTCTGCTGTCCACTCTGCCAATGGACATAATATAATGTGAACTACGCATTACATACTTTACATTAACATAGTTTGTGGGTTTAATGTAATTATCGGCCACAATCAGTTACTAATTATTGGGTAATGTTATCAGCACTACGATTGGACCTATTCCACAAGTTAGAATAAGAGATAACCTTGCTGTACATGATCAGACCAGAGCAAACATGGTGGCAGAGGATTGTCCAAGGGTGCATTTCCTGGAAGCGTTGTTGAGGAAACGTCCAGAAGCGTGCTTGCTCTAAAAGTCATACACCCTGAAGTGAGCTGCTCAGGCACGAGAGGACAATTTGAGAGAATCTCTCCTTTCACTTCCATTCATTTCTGGCTGTTTTTGAGCTGAAAAAGCTATAAAGGGACACCCTCAAACATTTTACTTTGTACTGCACGCCTTCATTAGGGTGCATGTGTTCCCAGAATCCTTTGCATGAGATGCTGATCTAAGAACAGCAGGATGCCTGAGTCCAGTTAATATATATATTCATTGCAACCCCCCATGATGGCCAAAGAGAGTGAGTGCTCAAAATGATAGTCTGTGTTTCACAGAACTTTACTCGTTCAGTCTCTCCATAACCTCTAATGCTTGTTGTTTGCAAGCCGCCATCAAACAGCAGTCATGCTCATCTGTAACTTTCACATGGAAACATGACTTCATTTGCATTTTCTTCTGACAAATTTTCTGTACATTGATGTATGAATGGAACCTCAGCCACAGAGTACAGCGTTTTGCACTATGTGCTCATTTGTTTGCATGCTACTAACAACTTTCTATAAACAAGTGTGAAGTGTGGTGATGGTAACTTGCTCTCTGCCCCAGAGTTCATACCGGCAATGATGCATCAAAGTGTTCATTAATTTTCTGTGGGGATTTCAGTAACAGGATGCAGCGTGAAAGTTGAGCAAAGTTGAACTTTATGCAAATTAAGAAGAATTGAACAGGGAGGTTTGTTTTTATCTACTCTGAAATGGTTAAGTCTCTTTTTCATTCCCAGATTTCCTACTATAGTGATGGAGGACAAGCTGAATTGATTTACGAACCCAGTTTGAACAGCTTTAGTGCTTTTTTCACAAATAAACAGCAGTGATTTCAAATGTCTGGTGTGGCAGCCGGTTTAGGATGCAGGACTGCATGATTCAAGCCATAACACTGAGTCAATAATGTCTTAATACTACTTTCTGAAGAAATAGTCCACTGCTGACAATACATTGAGCTTCTATTTGAAGAATATTTGCTGTGAATTTGACTCCACTACTGGTGAATATTTAGAGCTGTGTATATTTGTCTCTACTGAGTCACATACACACACACACTCTCACACACACACACACACACAGGGTTGCTGGTATTTAAACTGGCTTTGTGACTCACATTCACTGTAATCTCACACTTCTCTTTTGTTTCCCCGAAAACCTTCTTTAAATGGGCTTTCATTAGCAAGAATCCAGAAACTTCTCCAAACTCATAGCTGGACAGCTGCAGCTGTGGGTGGTCCATCTGTGGCCAGCAAAGAGTGAGACATTGAATACTTCTGATTCTAAAGGAGTGAATTCTGTGCCTGATGGGAAGTTTCAGCACTGCTTTGACTTCTTTGTCCAAACTCATTTTAGGACAAAACTGTATCTCCTGATGTTTGCAATGCAGGACTGCACAGTTCAAACCAAATGCTAATGACTAGTAAACTAGAATATTGTACATTTTGTTAAATTCATGACATATAAAGTGACACATTTCACACCTTTTTTGTTTTAATGTTGATATTGTTTGTAATTGGCTCCAAATTAAATATTCTAATAAACTGAGATTGTGCACTTCTGATTTTCTGATTTGAGCTATAAGCCAAAGTGATCAGCAGTAAAACAAAAAAAAAGCTTAAAATGAAATTTTACATGTAAGGAATATAAAATAAACAATAAATTATGAACAATGAAAGTTTTTGACCATATTCAAATTTTTCATGAAACTGCACAAAAATTTTATAATTTTCAATTCCAGACAGTCATATCAGAACATCGCAGGGTTTACTTCACTTATAAATAAGTGAGCACACCAGTCAGTTTGTAGCAGAGTGTAAAACCATCATCATGGGCAAAGGACGTGATGTGACTGATTTCAAAAGGGCATGATAATAGAGTACCAGGAGAAGTGGGGTAGCATCTTAGAATCCAATAACTTTGTGGGATGTTCTAGAGCAGGGGTGCACAATACGTCAATCGCGATCTACCGGTTGATTGCAAAGGTAGTGTGGGTAGATCGTATGGCATTTAAAAAATAGACATCAGCATATCATCCATCCTCGCTGTAAAACTTGTCACTTGATTGACATACAGGGAGACTGGTCGAACACTAGGACCCAGGGGGATTCCAAGCCTCTCAATCTGAAAATCCTGTTTCACTTTAGACTGCCCACAAGCTCATTCGATTGGCTCTGCCGTTTCTTGCTAACAAGTTATTGGCCATCTCCACTATTGCTAAATGAAACAGGGTCTGGACTTGTAAATTGTGTTTTTCAAGTTGACCAGCAGTCCATGTTCACCTGTCACTGTAAGTTCTTAACATGTATGTTTGTTCTGCCTGTGTAAGAAGCCTAATACTGACCATTTCCATACAGAGTGGAGGAGGACTTTTTTACTGTCATTTTTAAGTGTGTTTGCCTTGACTGCATTATTTGGCGTCAGCCTTTTCACACATGAAGATCATTAAGTCCAAGTATCGTTCCACTATGACTGATGATCATTTGGAGGTTTGCTTGAGGCTGGTTATCAGCAACTTCTGTCCAGACTCTGCATCCCTGACTGATTCCATTCAGTGCAAGTCATCAGAGTAAAGTAGGCTAATGACAAAACATGTACACAGTTGTATTGTGTAATATGGGTTCATGTAGTTATTCAAGGTACACCAGCATACATTGTACACATAAATTGTCAGAATATTTATAAATAAATATATATCTTGCATTTTTATAGTAGGTAGATCATTTTGACTTAGTTATTAGATAAGTAGCTCGCAGGCTGAAAAAGTGTGTGCACCCTTGTTCTAGAGCCACCATAGTGAAGGTGTACTCAGAATGGACTTATATGGACTTAATGGACTTATAAATATATACATATATAATAGGGCCAGAACAATTAACATATTACAGGTTAACCAACAGTAGTATTCCATTGTTATGCCTGATGGGAATGAAGCATTGGTGCCCATGTACAGTTGGCAGTGTATGGACAGTCTGGCCATTACAGTTGGTAGGACATGAGCTTGTGTATCTCTTTTATTGTGAGAAATGTTCTCATTAAGTTCATATCTTCAGCTCCTCCATTTGCCCTGGCACGTCTTTGTTTTTGACTGATTTGGAGCGCATCAGCATGCACAAATAAGCACGCTTTTCTTAGCATTCCTGTTTGTCTTTTTCGGCTTGTTTTTGTTCTGCAGTAGTACTCGGTGTGAGAGTTGTTGCTCGTTTCTTCTTCTTTTTTGTGCCGAAGTTTCTTTACTTTGGTACTGAACTGCGGGGGGGAGTTGCTGTGATCAGAGAAGACTGAAAAAACACTGTTGCTTCAAATTGTTTTAAAGAAATCCTTCTCTCTTTTCTTTTTGGGTTATTTAATGAGCCTCCTCCTCTCTGCCACGACATTGTGCACTGTTGTTATGGTGACAGCTCGCGCGGTAGCATAGCTTTGTTTTGGCCTTGGCGCTCAGTGGAAAGTGGAAGCTCCTCCATGCAGAACCTCTGGTCCTGTGTAGCCCAGACTGCTGTTCAAAACCGCTCGCTGCTGGATTCACTGTTAAAAATGTTCCTCCTTGTTCTTTCGCTCTCGTGTTGGTTTCAGAGTGTGGTGAAGCAGGGTAGTGTTTCAATAGCTCACAGTGGAAGCCGTCTGGAAACTTCACGACTGGTCTGCAGTAGTAGTGACTGCGGGAACTCAAGAGACGGAGAAAAGCTGACAGCTGGTACCGTCAATGGTCCACATAGGTGGAGCTGCTTGGCAGCCTGGGTCACACTACAGGATAATCGGGCTGATTTGCTCCTCCTGACAATAGTAATAGGTCTCCCGATTTCACATTGATTGTATTATCTTCCCAGATAATCCTGTAGTTTGGGGTGTCAATCTAATCTCCGTCCTGATTGTGAATCGTAAATATGAAACATGTTCAGTGTTTAGACTCAGTGTCCTGTAGTGTGATGTGGATGCCAATTCTCTGGTGTAAACCGTCACATTGATGTTGCGTCTTAAAGACCATCAACCAATGACAGCTGATCTAAGAAGAATATGTCACTGTACAGAAATTAAAAGTCTTCATTTGTGAACTTTTGGCAACTCTATAATGTTCTGTTTTGGTTTACTCTACATTCTTTTCTTTTCATGGCTTTTTCTAAGCAGAAAGACTAGCATTGGTTCACTATAATCCATATTGTTTGTTTACATCTATTTTGCAAGAAACTCCAGAACTTCCAAAAGGTTTTGAGACTCGGAGCTGTTGGTCCACTGTGTTACTTGCAAAGTGTATGGTGTTTCAGTTCTGGGCAGATCGTGTAGCCTTTATGATTAACAACAATGAAGGACAGAAAAATCTGAAAAATGTAGGGTGTCTCACAGTTTCAGAATCGTTTAGGACTTTTTAAATCCTGTAGTGTGAACCAGGCTTAAGCTGAATAACAATATTGGGACTTCCCAAAGGATTCAGTCATTGAAGAAAGACATGGTTCTTAAGTAGCATGAAATAGCACCGTAGACCACAGATCTTGCCTTTATGTACCACCATCCCAGTGTTTAGTATCATTTTCTTCCAGGACATCATCACTAATATGACCTTATAGTATATATGACACAGTGGCATGAAAATTTTTGGGCACCCCTGGTCTAAATACCTGTTACCATGAGGAAAGGCCAGGTCATGCCCATTTCAGTAGTTGACTGTTTTGAGTTTTTCAGTAGCGCATGTCAATATTTAGAGTGCGGGGTGAGGATAGCTAATATATAATGCTATAATGTTGATGTATTTTTATCTGATAAAATATAAATATAGGAAACCCAAATATTTGTTGACAAAAGCTTAGGTTCATAAGTCATGTCTTGATCTGCCTGTAGAGTGATGAAATAGACTAGGGGTTCTAATGCATCCAACCTCACCAGTGTGGCTGCTTACACATATGCCTGTGAATGTGCCATTTTTAGTTTACCATTGTTGTGAACCCAAGACTTCAACAGTTAGCAGCCATGGACCCTGAACATCTGCCTAGCCCTCTGAAACCTCAAATAACTGATACTCAACAAGCTTTAGAACGATGTAAGAAGATGGAAAAGCATGTTCAACTAGCCGTTTTCCCACTTCAAAATGTAATTAAGAAATGACAGTTAACAAGAACGTTGGAGGACAAGATAATGTCTGGAACACCAAGAACAGAGACAACTGCTCATAGGATTGTTAGAAAGGCAAATAAGACCTCCAACTTTACTGCAAAAGACCTTCAGGAAGATGTAGCAGACTCTGGAGTTTTGGTTCATTCCGTACTGTTGAGTGACACCTGCACAAATATGGCCTTCATGGAAGAGCCATCAGAAAAAGCCTCTCCTGCATCCTCACCACAAAATTCAGTGTCAGAAGATTGCAAAAGAACATCTAAACAAGCCTGATGCATTTTGGAAACTCTTCCTCTGGACCGATGAGGTTAACATAGAACTCTTTAACTGCAGGTAGCATTTTAGAGAGAACCTGTGCATAGAATTGCTAGAACACATCTCCAACTGTTAAGCACAGTTGTGAATCACTCATGATTTGGGCTTGTATTTCACCGGTAGAGGGAAGAAGGAATTCAAATAAATACCAGCAAATATGGAAGCAATATTCACACCTGTAAACAAGCTGCAAAAAAGGAAACATGATAAAATAAATGACTTCTGCATAGAGCTGGGCGATATGGCCTAAGAACAAAATCTCAGATTTTTTCACAAAAAATTTGATTTTCGATTAAACTTTTTCCCTACTAAATATCAAACTACAGATGACAAAGAAATGGTTAAAAAAAGTTTTACCTTTTTTTGTTTTCACTTAAATTTCCCCGTTGGGGTTAAAGTGCAACCAGAAACAACAAAAACAAGTTTCTAGATAAGATGGCAGACCATTCCATCGTAAACATTGAGAACATACAGTAACTTTTAGAAGGCTTTCTCCAACATAGCTTAGTTTCAGACACAGTGCACTCTCAAGTAAAAAAAGCACCCTCAACACACATATATAAATAAAAAATTATAAATAAAACTGTGTCCCTTTTGATAAAACTGACAAAAGAGGAAAAAAAACTCTTATTTAACCTGTCAGCTTGCTATTAAGTAAATACTTTTCCCCATTGGGCTTGACAGTGTAAAACAAAGCTTAGTCTTCATTTTCCCTGAATATGTTACAAATAATCTAAACTGTAGTGCATACAGAACCTGCTGTTCTTAAATTTTTAGCCAGGAAGGCGTGCCTAGTGCTGCGGCTGTTTTCATTCCGCTGGGAGCAGCACTTCTCCCACCCTGCTGCATGCTTCAGTTTTAGGTGTTGGAATAAATTTGTCATGTTGCCGTCATGCATCCTTTTTCAAACAGACCTTATAGCAAGGACGCTCATCGCCGCAAAAGCGAACCAATTTCAGATCACGGAGGAAGTTACGCCTTTCTTGAGCACAAACTCCGGCTTTCCCCTAATCGCTGTCATGTTGTTTGTGTGTGTGTATGGCAAGCGTGCTGGAGGAGGGGCTACAGTGAGTCTAAACTACGGGAGCCCAAAAGGGAGTGTCAGTAGCGGAAGTTAAAACTAAGAAAATTGATTTTCATAAAAACACATCGTCCTTAGCTGTGAATTCGAATTAATCAATAAAATCGATTTATCGCCCAGCTCTGCTTCTGCAACAGGATAATTATTTTCAAAACCTCACAATCTGCAGTGGACTCGAGACACAAGCTGAATTTTGTTGCTCTGGACTTCTTTCTCCCCCTTTGTCTTTTCCTTTATTGATATTTCAAATTATAGAACTATTTACAACAAAAAGCAGGTGTGAGCGTAATTTTATGTATACCTAGTAGCAGTGTTGGCAAGTCCTGCTGCATTGTGTTGCTTCCTCATGGGCATCTCACCACTACCAAATTAATACTTTTACAGACGTGTAAATATGATCTTTATATTAAGTTTAAATGATCATAGTTCTGTTTTTTTACTTGGTCTATCAACATCAAATGAAAACTGACATAGAGCTTCAAGACAGCACTATGGAGGGTAGTTGACGGTGATGTTCAGCGTGACTTTGTTTTTATGATCTGACATCTTGAACCAGCCATGTGATTTGATCACACGGGCAGCTCCTCAGGGTTAATGAGGAACTGAAATCCTACTTGACTTTGATTTCTCACCGCCTGTTCCTGTTGTGTGTGTGTGTGTGTGTGTGTGTGTGTGTGCTCTTGTCTTTTGTCCTCCTTTTATTCTGGGTGACAGGACAGCTACAGCGCTCAGTGTGTGTCTCAGCCCCCCACCCCGTCCCCCCTCTCCCCCAGCCCTGCCAGCCTCTCCTCCAATCATGGAGACGACAGTGACAGCATTAGCAGCCCAGCCTGGCCTAAAACACCCACCAGCCCTGTGAGTGCCACAAGCACTTTAACTCTCTCTCTACCTATCTATCTCTCTATCTATACACAGTACTGGGCAAACAGTTCTATTCACCTGAGGGATAATAAGGCTTTAAAAAGCTGTTTTTTTCTGAGCAATACATGCTTATTTACACAGAAAAATGCTGTTATTAGCATAAACCAATACCATTAATACAGCAAATAGTGATATTATACATATTAATGTGTTGTTTTAACCCTTTCCAATCCTCTCCTAATGACAGTCCATTATTAGTTTTATCTTCCAATACTTTATACAGTTGCAAGAAAAAGTATTTGAACCCTTTGGGATTACTTGGATTTCTGCATAAATTGGTGATTAAACGTGTTGTGATCTTCATCTAAGTTACAACAATAGACAAACACAGTCTGCTAAAACTTATACTGCACAAAAAATATCCATCCATCCATCCATCATCAACCGCTTATCCGGGGCCGGGTCGCGGAGGTAGCAGTCTGAGCAGGGAAACCCAAACCTCCCTCTCCC
>BRDA01011526.1:53320-84445 GCA_036984385.1 Crenuchus spilurus | reverse complement strand
TATTGGTACTTGGTATCGGCAAGTACTTAAATGTAAGTACTTGTACTCGTACTCGGTTTTAAAAAATGTGGTATCGGTGCATCCCTAGTTGCTACTCTCCCTAGGCATGGTCATCCTGTAAAGATGACTGCAAGAGCACAGGTGAGGTGAAGCAGGATCCTAGAGTGTCAGCTAAAGACTTGCAGAAAACTCTGGCACATGCTAACATTTTTGTTGACAAATCTACAAGTAAAACATAAATATTAATAAAACATTAATAAAACATTGTTGACACCATGGAGTAAGCCACTGCTCTCCAAAAAAAAAAACCCATTGCTGCGCATTTCAAGTTTGATAAAGAGCACCTGGATGTTCCAAAACACTGCTGGCAAAATATTATATGGACAGATGAAACCAAAATTGAGTTGTTTGGTAAGAACTCACAATACTATGTTTGGAGAAAAAAGGCACAGCATACTAACATCAAAACCTCATCCCAACTGTGAAATATGGTGGACTTCATGGTTTGGGGCTGCTTTGCTGTCTCAGGGCTTGGACGGATTGCTGTCATCAACTGAAAAATTAATTCCTAAGTTTATCAAGAAATTTTGCAGGGAAACTTGAGACCATTTGTCCACCACCTGAAGCTCAGCAAAGGATGGGTGATGCGACAAGACAAAGACCCAAAACATAGAAGTAAATCAACAGCAGAATGGCTTCAACAGAAGAAAATAAGCCTTCTGGAGGGACCCAGTCAGAGTCCTGAACTCAAGCCAATTGAGATGCTGTGGCATGACCTCAAGACATTCACACCAGACATCCCTCTTGGGAGATTATTCTTATATTGCTGAACTGAAACAGTTTTGTGAAGAGAAATGGTCAAAAACTCCTCCTGACTGTTGTGCAGGTCTGTAAATGTTTACATGTTGTGTTCAACAAAAACATGAAAACATATCATTTTTGTGCTGTATTGGTTTAATGAGACTGTGTTTGTCTACTGTGTTGTTGTGACTTAGATGAAGATCACATTTAATGACCAATTTATGTAAAATCTGCTGATGATGGAATCCATTCGATGGCTGAGGAACATCTAGAAGATCTAGAATCAAGCTTTGTTCAAACTAGTTCATATCACCTCAAACACTACTTTTGTTTATTTGTGTTTATTCTGAAGATATATGGAGTTCCCACAATTATTGCCCATATAAACAGTGTTAAATATTAAGGGGGACTAAGACTTTTGCTCAGTATTGTATATCTCTGTCATTCTCTCTTTTTATTTTCCCACTTTCTCTCTATAACTAGCATTTGAGTCTCTTATTCCTCCAGAACTGCTTATTTTTTCTTTTTATTTTTTTCTGTTGGATTATTCTTTTGTCGTCATTTCAAGTTTGAGAGAGATTTTCCAAGACGTGGCTCTTCTGTTTGGCTTCTTCTGTTTGTTTTGTTTTTTCCATATATTGTTCGTTACATGAGCTTCCAGATTTGAGTCATTCCTTAATTTCAGTAAAACTGTTGAAATTAACCATGCTGTTCCCTTTCATTTTCAGTTTACTGCTATACACCGATGAGCCAAAAAGTGGCTGTAAATATCACTTCACGGACCCTGACATGAGCATTTTAGTTAGACCATTTACCCTAGAATGTTGTGAAATATCTGCAAATAAAATGTTGCCATTATTTATTTTGGATTCATGTAGCAGTAAAATATGAAAGGTAAAATATTTAAGCAGCTCAAAAGCAATGAAACGTGGAGACCAAAGATTAACTAAAGCACTGTGTTGAGCTTTATTGAAATGTGATGCTACATAATAGCTAGTAAACTTCTTGACTCTAGGCTGTGGACTTGGGGGATTTTCCCTCAAACATAGTGTGTATGGACTGATTGCATTGTGATGGAGGAAACAGTTATACACTTCCTGTAAATTTAGTAGCGTCCTAATTATGGCCAATGTGCTAATATGCCTAATATGCTGGGTGCCCTCCCTGTTCTGGAAAATCAGCTCTGACCTACTGAGGCACGGATTCTTAAGGTGTCCTGTGGTTTCTGACACCAAGACATTAGCAGCAGATCCTTCAAGTTTGTAGGTGGAGCCGCCACAGAATGAACTTGTTTTCACACATCCTACAAATGCTCAGAATTTATTGTAGGGGCCGCTGTTGATAGCAGTTGAAAACTAGGAGCATCCCTTAGCCTTTCTGTTTGGGATGCTCCAAACCAGTCTTGTCCCAAGTCCCTCAAGTCTTCATGTTTGCCCATTTCTCCCATATCTAACACATCCCTTATCTTACCATCTAATATATCCCAGACCTTCATATGCGCCATTGTTACTCACATAATCTGTGAGTATACATAATGTTTTGGCTCCTCTGTGTTATTTAATATAGTACTGTAGTCCATTCTTGCTGAGCAATGTTTCATAGCATGTGGACATTCTCATCCACTCATCCTCTGTAGAAGCAGAGCTCAGCTACCATGACGAATGAGAAGATAACACGGCTGTATGATATGGGCAGTGAGCCAGAACGGAGGCCATGGGTGGACCGTTATCTGGCCTTCATGGAGGAGAGGGGTACACCTGTACCAAACTTACCTGCTGTGGGGAAGAAGCCTCTTGACTTGTGCCGCCTCTACATGTGTGTGCGGGAGATCGGAGGACTGGCTATGGTGAGTGGAACCAGTCTCGACTTAGATGATCAGCCATGATAAAATTTTCTGTTTTAGAAGTGAAGCAGTGAGGCTAACGCTGCTTACTGATATTAGACTCAATAGTCACCTAATTAGCATCAGTCTCTACTAGCTAGTCGGTGTGGTTTCGGAAGCAGTATAACTTAATGTGAACTGTAAAAATAAGAGGTTTGTCATGTATTTTTACAGAAACATTCATTTTGGTGACTACTGAGTTCTAATGTTTATTATCAATATTAGCCTTGTAGCTCAAAAACAAGCTAAATTTGACTATATATGAAGTAATGTGTTTTAATATTGTATTAGCTTTCTTTCAGCTCATTATGAAATGAGTCCTATTTAGACCCTCTTGGACCTCTGATAGTGCTCTAACCTCTCCTCCTGTCATACAGGTAAACAAGAATAAGAAATGGCGTGAACTCTCCACTCTTCTGAACGTGGGCACGTCCAGCAGCTCAGCCAGCTCACTGAAAAAGCAGTACATCCAGTACCTGTTTGCTTACGAGTGTAAAGTGGAGCGTGGGGAGGAACCCCCACCAGAGGCTTTCACCATGGGGGATGGCAAGAAACAGCCACAGCAGCCTAAAATACAACCTCCATCACCAGGTTAGAACAGCTGGACATGATACTACACTACTGTTCATGTAGTACTGTTCATTTCCCACTAATGTAAGTCGCTTTGGATAAAAGCGTCCGCTAAATGCAATGTAAATGTAGTAAATCAGCTTAACCTTGGATTCACCAGTCTTCCATTCCTCACACTTCACTTCTAAACTCGTGACTAATATTTTAGCCAGTTTACATATGTTTTCCATGTAGTTATCAGATAATAACACTAGAATATACTGGATGGTCACTGTAAGTATGTTCCTCAAAGCTCCAACTTACAAATAGTTGGTTGTTTGGTTGGGTGGTAGGTTGGTTGGTTTGTTAGTTGTGTGCTAAGTTTGTGGGTTGATTAGTTGTTGGTTTGGGTGGTAGGTTGTTGGGTTAATTGGTTTGTTGGTTTCGTGGTAGGTTGGTCGGTTGATTGGTTTGTTGATTGGGTGGTGTGTTGTTTGGTTTGTTGGTTGAGTGGTAGGTTGGTGAGTTGATTGGTTTGTTGGTTGGGTGGTGGGTTGGTTGGTTTGTTGGGTGAGTGGTAGGGTGTTGGGTTGATTGGTTTGTTGGCTGGGTGGTAGGTACGTGGGTTGAATGGTTTGTTGGCTAGGTGGTGGGTTGGTTGGGTGAGTGGTAGGTTGGTGGGTTGATTGGTTTTTTGGCTGGGTGGTGGGTTGGTTGATTTGTTGGCTGGGTGGTGGGTTGGTTGGTTTATTGGCTGGGTGGTGGGTTGGTTGGTTGATTGGTTTTTTGGCTGGGTGGTGGGTTGGTTGGTTTTTTGGCTGGGTGGTGGGTTGGTTGGTTTGTTGGCTGGGTGGTGGGTTGGTTGGTTGATTGGTTTTTTGGCTGGGTGGTGGGTTGGTTGGTTTGTTGGGTGAGTGGTAGGTTGGTGGGTTAATTGGTTTGTTGGCTGAGTCGTGGGTTGGTTGATTTGTTGGGTGAGTGGTAGGCTGGTGAGTTGATTGGTTTGTTGGCTGGGTGGTAGGTTGGTGGGTTGAATGGTTTGTTGGCTAGGTGGTGGGTTGGTTGGCAGTGACACAACAAAACAACTAGGCATCTGTCATTTTCAGTGATGGCTGATGATTACTGACACCAAAAATGACAAAAGAGACCAAGAGAATATCTTCTCGGTTGTTGCAGGCTTTGTTTACTTTGTAATTAGTCTCCATTGTATAAAGATCAATAGATGTCAGGAGCTGACTTGCTTTAAGCGCTGTTAAGCTACAAATACAATAAATAGGCTTGTGGTGATTTGTATTAAGAACCACACAGGAAAGTGGAGATTCATGGTCAGATTTGTTGATGCTCATTAGACACTAGGACAGCCACCATGTCACTTGCTGTCCATGAAATCATGGCATCCAATGGCCAGCTTGAGCTCAGGTTGATGAGTTATATGGACAGTGAGAGGCCGGTGTGAAAGCAGGGTTCGAGGAGATGTTTAGCTGGTTTGAAGTGAGCCTTGTATCCCAGGTATTTATTGTTTGCTAATACGTGCATTTGAGAGTAGATTAGAGCACAAGTTCCCTAAATGAAGGTGAACCCTTCAACTTCATCTGCCTGGAAATGAATGGTGAGCCGGCTGTGAGAGCTAAAAATATCTGACAGGTGATTGAGTCAAGCTGAGAGGGGGAGGAGGAGGGGTAGGGGGAGAGGCTGTCAAGCGGCCAGCTGAGGGAGTAACTCCCCCCCCCCTTGCCTAGAGGCGCTGATGATGTCAGAGAGAAAGAGCTAGAGAGCCAGAGAGAGAGAGCTGTGGAGCAGCAGGAGGGGGATTCCCCCGGAGAAGATTAATGGGGGAGGAGTGTGGGATATAAACAAAAATGACCTCTGTCTGACCCCCTCATGCACAGCCGACCAGTGAGCCAGCACTTTTTTTCTCTCTCTGTCTTTTTCCCTCCCTTCCTCTGAGTGAATATGGCACTGAGGTCACTTCAGTTCACTCAGACTGGAAGTGCCCTCCCATAACCCGTCTACATTGTTTACACTGAGCTCAAGCTGACCTTACTTCAGGAGCTGCCTGGGATATAAAGACTTCACTCCCCTGTTCCGCTTCAGTCTGTGTCCTCTAAAGCTTATTTACAGAAACACATTAAGTTTTTATTACTTGTCATAATTAGTTTAAGCATAGATGTGTTTGAAATCGTGTCTACTGATGCCACTTTTTTCACGTTTTAGTGGATTATGGAAATGAACACACACTTTTCTTAATACAAAATATAAATCATTCTGAAATGAATAACTAAACTATTTTACAAAAACCTGTAAGTAACATGGATGCTTTGTGTCACTGGCTACAGACATTGAAAAACATTTTTTCTCGTAATTGAGAGACTGTCCCTAACACTGGAGCCGCTGGAGCACAAACACAAAACATCCTAACACACACCACACCAGCTAACACAAACACCACACAAGCTAACACACACACACCACACAAGCTAACACACACACACCACACAAGCTAACACACACACACCACACAAGCTAACACACACACACCACACAAGCTACCACACAAGCTAACACACACACACCACACAAGCTAACACACACACACCACACAAGCTAACACACAAACACCACACAAGCTAACACACAAACACCACACAAGCTAACACACAAACACAAGCTCATATAAACACAACACAAGCTAACAAACAGCACAAGCTAACACAACACAAACAACAAAACCAACACAAGCTAACACAACACAAAGCTCTGACTGTATTCTGGCTTCATCCTAACAAGTGTAGTTTAGTTAGTTAGTTGCTTGTAGTATGTCTTCTTTCATTTCACCACCAAACTGTAACAGTGCTGGTGAATCTGTTTTGTTAACTGGTGAGGAAAAGCACAATTCTGGATGTCCAAAAAGGTAATGATGTCATTAAAATGTCATTGTCATCGTTCTGTATAATTCTTTGAGTTGTATTATAAATGTGGTTTAACCACCTGTAAAACAGAGTGAAGGGTTCCTGCACATTTTCCATTGGAAAACTATGTGGGTGAATCAAAAATAATCCGCACTCTGGCTTTAAAAGACAAATACATTATTTTTCCACATTATCTCCTGCTTTTCAGTACACTTTGTCCATCTATCAACAAGCTTTCATATTCCCTCATTAAAACATTTTTTGTAGCTGTGAGCCACAAATGCATTGCTGTCTTCACCTCTTCATCAGACATGAATCTCCGTCCTGTTTTGGCTTCTTTCAGACCCAGAAAACTGTCATTTTCAATTTTCCAGATGATGATTGACTTTTAGGCTTTTTCTTGGTGGACGATTGAAGATGTTTCTATTCCACATTTTGCTGTTTACTATCAGGCTCATAGTGATGAATTCATGTCTCGTCACCTGTAATGATTCTTTTTAAGAAACTTTCACCTTCCCTACAGTATTGCTCCACACTTTGTCTGAAGATGTCCAAACACATCTGCAACCAATCATTGCATGCTACTCTTCTTTCATGCAAATAATAAGTGTGCCAGCCATTTTTTGTTACATGGCAGTCATAAATGGCCTGAATTAACCTAGTACAGAAAACGCTGATAAGACATTGCAGCAAACAGAAGTTTTAATATAACTAAATTGCGGATCATTTTTAACTCATCCTCGTAAAAATTCCAGACTTCTAGATGTTGGATATTGGATAATCACTTTAAATAAACAACAACCAAAATTGATTTGAAATAAAAAGTTAAATAGTTTAATTGGTGAATTTATAGATACATCACCACATAACTCATAAATGTTCAGACATTGTGTATTTATTTATTTTATATTTTAGAAAACATATAGTCGGACAATAGTCTGGAAACACTAGTATTTTTAAATCCTTTTTTACACACTTTTCCCGACCTGGAAATTGCTAAAATCACATTCAATACTTTTCCGTACTGGAACCCATATGGAATGTCTCCTGGAATGTATTGTTCGGTCAAATGACTTGGTCAGAACAAACTGTTGTATAATTTATAACTTTTTTTTTTTTAATTATAACATCATAGTAAGAAAACATCTATCAATGTTACTCATCATCATGGTATGCTCAGGAAGACACAATATCCTCCCATGAATACATGCCATTTGTAGGCTTGATGGTCTCCTAGTGGTCTCTTGACATTCTCACTTATTTCCTGTCCTCTCTTTGTTTTGTAGCGAACTCTGGGTCTCTCCAGGGCCCTCAGACTCCACAGTCAACAGGCAGCAGCTCCATGACGGAAATGCCAGGAGATCTGAAGCCCCCGACTCCAGCCACCACTCCCCACAGCCAGATCACACCTCAGCAGAGTGGCAGGTATGTAAAATCTATCAAAACACTGCCTGAATCTGATCTCCTCAGCAAACACACCCAGATGGCTTCTTATCTACAGTTTTTATTTTTATTTATTTATTTATTTATTAGTTTTTTAGGTTTTTTCTTTTAGGTTTACCAGTACCACTAGAGGGCCAGTATTACCAAAGGACCTAAAACAAAAATATTGCAAATTTGAAAGAAAACAATGCCAAAAATAAACAACTAAAACTTGAATTGAAACAAAAGCTCTCTGCCCCTGCACTTTAAAAGGGCCTACTTTTTCTTACACAAGTACATCAGGGTAGGATGATTTCTATCGCACACTGTTCACAATGGAGTGCAGGGGGTTATAGGCATACTTTAATACTTTACTATAGTATAGTAATTTACAGTATAATTTAAATTAATTAACATTAATTAAATACATTTTGCATATACTTTTTCACACACTCCTCCCCTACTCACTCAGCCTTACTGTACTGTTCCTCCATATAGTCTGTGCATACTAACCATAGTAGTGTAATAGTGTTGACACACTTGGTCACTGCATTTATAGTGGCCTGCAGAAAAAGCTGGAAAGGTAAATGTTTTACTATATTTTGATTGTGTATTTTGTAAAATCTGAATTATTATTTGTTGAAAATGTTGGTTAATATAATATTTTGTATGTTGTGTAGAGTAAAATGTAGGGCGAAATGCTGATCAGCAAGCTAGCTAGAATTCACAATGTGATAACTACTGTTACTTCTTCACTGAAAAGCACTCTTCACTGACTAATAATAAGAAAAGTCCGTATTAAAATAGAAAAGTGTGAGCAGCAGCGATTGAAGAAACTGAAAGTGTCAGTTGTAAAGACATGCAAGGAAGGCTTGAACATCTAAGGACAGCATTGTGTAGTGTCTCAAGCCTCCAAAGGGATTTTCCCCACAGAACAGTACCTCTGCTGTAGCTAATGTTTTGGCTTGTATCTTCTATATCACAACAGGATCTAAAGTTCTCAGCTCAGCTTAGAAACCACAAGAGAGGACTGAGAAGACACCGACGAGTGTAACGTGTACACTAATATGAGAATTGTTATAACAATCTACAAAATTTTACATTTATTTATACATCTGTCTTGTACTGAGTCAGGGCTTCCAGTATTGTGGAAAATTCCAAACGCCCTCAGTTCTATACATACAGGCAATAAATGTTTAAAAATGATCTTTCCTAAGTGTTCCTGAGCTCTGCTACATACACATTTGCTTGTAGGAGTGGTGTTAGTGTGCAGGATCCCTTCTCTGAGACTTGCGACCCAGCTTTCCAAAAGCGGGCAAACGTGCCGCCTGGC
Organism: Crenuchus spilurus; assembly: GCA_036984385.1. Classification (NCBI taxonomy): domain Eukaryota; kingdom Metazoa; phylum Chordata; class Actinopteri; order Characiformes; family Crenuchidae; genus Crenuchus; species Crenuchus spilurus. Next base: position 75,549 of record BRDA01011526.1, on the reverse strand, counting down.
ATGGTGTACCAGCAGGGCGGAGCCAGCGGAGATCCCAGTGTTCGAATGCAGTATGATGCTAACAAGGAGCCATATGCAGGTCCACGGAAAGGTGAATTAACACTGACATATATTGAAAGTTCACTTGCTTTCTAGCCAGCTAAGTTAATTCACTTAATTCACTGTCACATTGTATGAATTTTGTGTTGTTGTCTGTGTTTTGGCAGTGCCCAGGCTCAAAGCTATATTTAGTAGTGAAGTGATTTTTTGGACAGTATTGCCCTCTAGTGTCTGCACTGTGTCATATCTCATGTTTTCATTTTCAACTGTGGTCATGTTATTTGTTTATTTGTCTGAAACATGTAAATTTAATCTTAGGTGGCAATGAACCCTATATGCCTGGACAAATGCCCAGCAGTGGTATGCAAGACATGTACCCACGAGGACCCCCTGGAAGTCAGGGCATGGGCCCACGTCCCCAGTATCCATACAGTCCTGGCTTTGAGAGAAGGTGGGTAATGTTCATAATACACAACTTTAGATATGACAGCTAAATAAAGCAGCTAAATAAAACTCATTTCACTTCTTCAGACCTGACCAAACCATGGGCCCAGAGGGAGGAATGGCACCCCCTGGCAATCAGAACAACATGATGCCTTCCAACAATGATCCAAGCATGTACTCAGGCAGTAGATATCCCTCCCATCAGAGGTAAAGAGTGCTGAGATGTTTGTATGCAAATAAGTACAAGCGTGTCTGACCTAAATTTGAGCCATACATAATTTTTGTTGTTTCTTTAGGCATGGGCATGATGGCTATAGTCAGCAGTACCCTCAAGGCACGCCATTTGGTGCACATGGAATGTACCCACAGCCACAGGTCAGTGTGTATAGTGGAACAAATTCCAGTCCAGTGGTATTACATTGTGATCCAAACAATATGTAAATCAAAGATTCCATGCAAATCAAGAAGTAATCTCATAAAGCTGATAACTGAAACTTTGTGACTTCATAGGGCTACAAGAGACCAGGAGAAGGGATGTATGGTCCACCAGCGAAGCGGCATGAGGGTGAGACCTATGGCATGCAGTATGGTGGTCAGCAACCAGATGTTTATGGCCAATTTGGTAGCGGATACCCAGATCGCAGACCCATGCAGGGGCAGTTCCCATACCAGTATAATCGTGAACGCATTCAACATGGAGGACAGGGCCCTCCCCAACATAGCATGATGAGTGGCGGGCCGTCCTCCACCCCCAGTGGGGGGCCTCAGGGTAATGTGTGGCACCCCAGGACAGATATGGGTTACCCTTATCCCAGCAGACAGGGACATGGGCCCCCGTACACTTCCATGAGCCGTGCAGATGACCCTGAGGGCAGGACAAATCAGGACAGTCAGTGGCCAAGTCATCCTGGTCAGCGTCAGTCACCTTATCCTCCCCAGTCTTCTTCCAGCTCCATGTCCCCCATGACAAACCGCCAACCGCCGGCCTCGTACCAGTCCCCTCCGACCATGCCCAACCACATCGCCCGTGCTCCTAGCCCAGCACCTTTCCCTCGACCCATGGGAGGTTCCATGTCCCCCAATAAAGCAAATTTGATGCCCTCTATGAAGATGCCGAAGCCAGGAGTGCCTGGGTCCATGCCAGGCTCTCAGAGTGGAGGTGTCCCTGGCCAAGCCCTCCCAACCATCCACCAAGAGATCAGCTTCCCGTTGGGTTCTGTTGAGTCTACACAACCTCAGCTAAAACCTCGTCGAAGGCTAACTTCCAAAGACATTGGTAAGAGTCTCATAGTCTTAAGCATATAAGCTGTTTTGCTCCAAAAAAAGTTATTATAAAATGAAACTACTCTTATAATCTTAATTTATAATCTTGCTTATATTTGACAACTCTTATTTAGGGTTAATTTTATAATCACTTTCTTATACTTTCTTATATGTTTGCCAGGTCAGTTTGCCTGGTATTGCCTAGTATTAACTAGTATCAGTGAGCTGCATTCAACTACTGTTATGTTACTCTAAAACACTAGCGATGCACTAAATATTCAACAACCAATATTATTCAGCTAAAAATGGCAAAAACCAACACTTTCAGTGTTTGGCCGAATAAGTGATAAGACTGAAAAACTTTACCCAACAATGATGTTTTTAATGACAGTTACCTGTTTGTAGTTCATGGCCATAGACGTGAACCAGAGTGTATCTTTACTAGTAGTTAGTTGAATATTTGACACTTCTTTGATATTCAGAATTGTGCTTTTCCTCATCAGTTAACAAAACATGGATTCACCAGCACAGTTACAGTTTGGTGGTGAAATGGAAGAAGACACCAAACTATAAACACAACATTTACTAAGCTACACTTGTTATGATGAAGTCAGAATACAGCCGCTTAGCTTTGTGTTTGTGATCCGGCGGTTGCAGTGTTAGGGACCGTCTCACAATTAGCAGAAGAAATGTGAAGTGTTTCAGTGTCTGTAGCCAATGAGACTCACATTAAACACACATAACATCCATGTGATTACATCATTCATTTTAGACATTTTCATGATTTTTTTAAATATTAGTAATAATGTAACACATGCACCTTCATACACATTCATTTATTTTTGTTGTGTCATTTTTCTAACATTTGTTTTATACACAAATATAAAAGAATAATCAATTAAACTTATGTTATTAAACCTAATGATGTCAAACCAGCTTCTTAAAATACAGACATTAATTCCTGACTAACTACAAGACATATTTTGGGAAATACAGTAGTTAACTTACTAATTTTGTAATCATTCATATAAATGTTAAACTGTCTTTGGTATTCAACCGAAAGTTTCTTTTTTTTGGTTTCACATTCAGCCATTTCTGTCCATCTCTACCAAATACTAAGTTGGTTTTGAAGTTGGTTGATAATTGTTGTCCTCTTGTAGGCACACCAGAGGCCTGGCGTGTGATGATGTCGCTGAGGTCTGGTTTGCTAGGAGAGAGCACTTGGGCCTTGGATACCATTAACATCCTACTGTATGATGATAGCACAGTGTCTTCCTTTACCCTGTCCCAGGTACATTTGCAAGAGAGCATTCCAGTAATGACATAGGAAAATTGATCGGATACTATTATTAATGGTTCGTGTTTGTTTGTGTAGTTGCCAGGTTTCTTGGAACTTGTGGTGGAGTATTTCAGGCGATGCTTGATTGAGATCTTTGGGATCCTGGAGGAGTACGAAGTGGGTACGGAGGGACAGAAAACTCTCCTTGGTCCCCTTCCAGAGCCATCAGACAAAAAGGATTCTGAGCATCAGGAGCCAGATGGCCTTTTAGATTCTGAGCAGCCGGACAAGCAGCTGGAGGCACAGCCTCAAAGCTGTGTCCCCAGCAATACATCTGGAGCAGATCCTTTAGAGAAGAAGACACCAATGGAGGTTATTGATCAAAAAGAGGGGAAAGATGAGGAAGAGGTTAAAGAAGAATGTCCTCCTTCAAATCTTAGGCCCAAGCAAGCCAGCAAGTATGACAGACTGCCAGTAAAAGTGGAGGAAAGGGAAGCAGTTGATGATTTGGTGGAGGACCGCACCGAGCAGCTAGGTCTAGCTGGAGGGTTTACTAGTGGTTTGCTGCACTGGAAGGCTGGTGGAGGAGACTTTACTGCACACATCCAGACCCACTTTGAGAGGAAATGTCAGGAGACGGGCACTAAACCCTCACCGCCCAGTGACTTTGAGGAGGAAAAGAGAAAAAAACAAGATGATGTGGATCCCAGTAATGAAGAAGAGGAGTCTCATGAAGAAGAACGCTTCGCAGACAGCAGTTTGGCAGCCGCTGTGGATGACATTCTGTGTTCCCGTCCTGAACCTTTATTAGAGAGTGAAGCCCAAGCACTCCCTTTACACGGCCAGGACAACCACAGCGTCACTTTGGTGGAAGACGAGCCACGTTGCTGGGATGAGGCACCTCTCTCCACGGCTGACGATTGGCAGGATGAGTTGGCAAAGCGTTGCATATGCGTCTCCAACATAGTTCGTGGCCTCTCCTTTGTTCCAGGTAATGATGCTGACATGGCGCGGCACCCAGGCCTGGTACTAATACTGGGCAAGCTGGTACTGTTGCACCATGAGCACCCAAAGCGGAAAAGGACGCCCCCTTCCTACCAGCGTGAGGAGGAGCGAGGTTTGGCCTGTAGCAAGGACGAGTGGTGGTGGGATTGTCTTGGTGCCTTGCACGAAAATACCTTGGTCACCTTGGCCAACATTTCAGGGCAGCTTGATCTGTCGATCTATCCTGAGAGCATCTGCTTACCCATACTAGACGGGCTTCTGCACTGGATGGTGTGCCCGTCGGCTGAGGCCCAGGACCCTTTCTGCACAGCAGGTGGTTTCTCTTCGCTAACGCCGCAGAGGTTGGTGCTGGAGTGCTTGTGCAAGCTGAGCATCCAGGACTGTAATGTGGACCTGCTTTTGGCAACGCCGCCAATTAGCCGCCAAGATCGCCTCTACGCAACGTTAGTGCGCCACGTGGGTGAACGCAAGAGTCAGGTGTGCCGTGAGATGGCCGTGGCCATCCTGTCCAACTTAGCGCGGGGTGAACCTTTGGCAGCCCGTGCCATTGCCCTTCAAAAGGGCAGTATTGGGACCCTGATAGGCTTTTTAGAGGACAGTATTGCCATGGCTCAGTATCAGCAGAGCCCTCACAGCCTTTTACACGCAGGACACCCAACACACCCAGAGCCCCCTAGCATCAACATGATGTGCCGGGCTGCTAAAGCCTTGCTGGCTATGGCTCAGGTGGAGGAGAACCGGCCTGAGTTTGTGCTGTTTGAGAGCCGGCTGCTGGACATCACGCTGTCATCTGTGCTGAACTCTAGCGTGGTGGCCATCATGTGTGAGGTACTGTTTAAACTCGGCCGCTCGTGACACAAGCAGTAACCTGATGTGCCATCAGCGAAATTGGACACAGTTGAGCCACACAGACGGAGATCACACAGAATTGTCGGTGTTATATTTTTATTTAATAAAAAAAGACACAAAAAAATCTTTTTACATACAAATAAATATATAGAGAATATATATAGCTCCTCTACCCCATTTGTTTTTGCAATTTTCATTTGAATTTTTAAATGATTTTAATACAGATATTTAATACTTCATGTTTTTTTCTATTCTTTTATGTTTTGTCCCTCCCAGTTAGTTTTTTTTAACCAAAGTTGGCATCTGGTAGATACTGTATGTTAGTTTTCAGAGTTTTATGCTTTTTTCATTGTGGTTGTTTTTTGGTGGGATTTGTTTATTTGGGGATGCAGATTTATTTAAATTGTGAGATGTGTTGTAGATAGAACTTCTCTTGCAATGTGTTTAAGATAAAGATAAGAAAAAGACACTGATTTTACTCAAGATGTACATGTATCCAGCTCTTAAAAAAAGAACAAAAAAGGACAAAAAAAGCTTTGTGCAATAGGGTTTAGCTGGCTTGTTGGAATTACTAAATGTGAATGACTCTTTACCACAGGCAATATTCAGATCTGATATCCAGTATTGCACTGCGTAACCACACAAGTATCTCTGAGGGTTAACGTCAGGGCTGGTTATAAACTGACTTGCTTCCACCAGTCTGACCACAGGATCAACTCTTATGAAAGTACTTTGGGTTACAACTCCTCTCCATATGACTCGTGGGCCAATTTGTATATATGAGATGTACAGTAAACAGGCCCTTTTCACTTGTGTTGTTTTTCTTTCAAGAGATGTGGTATTATACCAAGTGATGGTAGTCGACGCTAACTGAACACAGCAATTTGGTCATTTTAAATTTAGCATCTTCTGTTGAAGGTAATGTCCTGATTTGTAAGAAGTTCCTGTGTGGACTGGACACGCGATTCTGTGAAACGGAGATAGGAACGACTCCCTCGAATGGCCTTAGATGTCTGGCTTAAAAAATATATAAAATGTAAAAAAAAAACAAAAAAAACAAGAAAAACAAAAAGGAAAGTAAAAAACGAGCTGAACATAGTCAGTTGGTGTAACTGTAATCCAGCGAGTTATCCCAATATGACTTAAGCAACAATTCCAATGACAATGTACAACTCTGTGAACATTGTTTTTCATGCCATATGATTTGATGACCATTGTTTATTAGTATAAAGTCTTTATACTTACATGTTCCACATGTTAAAAAAGTAAATGTACATGAAACCTGCTTGAGCACTGTGAAGGCTGCTTTTGTTGTCTTTTCATTTGATGCAGTTCTGGAATGTTAGTCATCTGGATGCTAATTTAGTGGATGTTAATTGCAGTCTCAGAGCTTTTGAAGAGCTTCACAATGAGCTGAATCAGACATGGGTAGAGATGGAGAAACCAGCTGGGTCCACAGGACTGTTAGAGGACAATTGCTGACTTTAAAAAAATCAGTACAGTATACAGTCATATAAAAATATTATGACCAACCGTAGTTTGGCATGAACTCAGGCTGGATACCACAGCTTGCTGGATGTATAAAATGAGCACACTAGTCAGTTGTAGCAGAGTGCAAAACGATCCTCATGGGCAACTGATGTGATCTTGACTGATGTCCAAATGTGGATGATAACAGGGTACCAGGTGAAGGGTGGTAGCATCTCACAAACCACTAACTTTGTGGGATGTTCTAGAGCCACTGTAGTGAAGATGAGAATGAACTTGTCATTTATTGAGTGCCTCGCAACAGCATAACAGTGGTACCCCATGGGCTGTCAATGCCAGTGACTCTAATGAGTGGAACAGGGCAATCGACACACCACAGTGGATCAGTTAACTACTATAATAAACACGGGAACAATGAGGAAAGGGTCAGGTATCTGTATATTTAAGTAAATTCAGTTACTCGGCTCATTCTTCTTCTGCAGACCTCCACACATGATGCAGTAATGACGTTTTGTGAACCAAATGTGGAGAAAATATCTAATGGGTGCATTTTGTCTCAGTACGTGTTGAGGTACTTATTAATGATTAGGCCCTTGCCAAATCCATCGTCTTAAAATTCGCTTTTTGTATGAAACCATTTGCCATGCAAAATTCAATACTTAAGCTGCTTGTCCAGAGTCTGAAAACACTGCAGATATTCTGATGTTTTGGATTCACGCAGGTGAAATACTAGATGAAGGGGGACACTCAAGAACAATGAAACTGGGACACCAAAGCTGAACTAATGCTCTATTTTCCTGGGTTGAGTGAGCTGTGCCTCTTTCAAACATGATGCTACATCCTAGCAAGGAGTATGCTTCCTGAGAGGGACTGTCACTCAGGAAATCTCTTGGGTAAATCAAGCAACTAGCCCTTGAAGCGGGAAGAGTTTCCCTCAAACTGTGTGTGTACGGCTTACTCTGAAATTGTCACACATGAATTAAACGGATAAAGAAGCTTGCAGGGTTAAAGACTGCACTGGTGTAAAATGCCCATTCTATTAGATGAACAAGTTTTATTTAACAAATGCTGTGAAATAAGAATTTTCATATACTATATAAACTGTCATATCACAATATTGTGAGGATTACCCAGGATGTCACAGATGCCACATAAGGTTTGCTGCATGTATAAATAAACGAGCACACTAGTCAGCTGTAGCTGTGAGTGCAAAACCATCATCACAGGCAAAGGATGTGATTTGACTGATGCCCAAAATGGTGAAAGATGGTAACATCTCTGAACTGCTAACATTGTAGGATGTTCAAGAGCTGCTGTAGTGAAGATGTACTGAGAATGGACTTCTTGTACATTGAGTGCCTCCCAACAGCATAACAGTGGTCCCCCACAGGCCACTGATTCCAGAGGGGAACGATGACTCTGGTGAGTGGTACAGAGCAATTTATGCACCACAGTGGAGCAGTTAACCTGATCACAGCAGCAGCACAAGTGTCAGGGATCACCATTAAGTGAAGACCCCAAGCTAAATATGAAGTTTCCCACTTTTAAGTACAGTGGGGGAAAAAAGTATTTGGTCAGCCACTGATTATGCAAGTTCTCGTACTTAGAAAGATGAGAGAGGTCTGTAATTTTCATCATAGGGACACTTCAACTATGAGAGACAAATGAGAAAAAAAATCCAGGAAATCACATTGTAGGATTTTTAAAGAATTTATTTGTAAATTATTACTTATATGGAAAATAAGTATTTGGTCATTAAACAACCAGTGAGAATTCTGGCTTTTACAGACTGGTTAGTTCTTCTTTAAGAAATCCTCCTATTCTGCACTAATTACTTTTATTAATTGCATCTGTTTGAACTTATGTCTATAAAAGGCAACTGTTCACACTCTCAATCAGTCACACTCCAAAGAGCTTTCTAAGGACAACGGGGACAAAATTTTAGACCTGCACAAGGCTGGGATGGGCTACAGGACAATAGGCAAGCAGCTTGGTGTGAAGGCAACAACTGTTGGCACAATTATTAGAAACTGGAAGAAACACAAGATGACTGTCTGGGGCTCCATGCAAGATCTCACTTCATGGGGTAAGGATGATTCTGAGAATGGTCAGGAGTCAGCCCCGAACTATACAGGAGGACTTGATCAATGACCTGAAGAGAGCTGGGACCACAGTCTCAAAGAGAACCATTAGTAACACACTATGCCATCATGGTTCAAAATCATGCAGGGCATTCAAGGTCTCCCTGCTCATGCCAGCACATGTCCAGGCCAATAACCATGTCAAGTTCGCCAATAACCAGAGGAGGCATGGGAGAAGGTCATGTGGTCAAATGAGACCAAAATAGAGCTTTTTGGTACTCAATTCCACTCACCATGTTTGGAGGAAAAAGAATACTGAGTTGCATCCCAAGAACACCATACCTACTGTTAAGCATGGGGGTGGAAACATCATGCTTTGGGTCTGTTTTTCTGCAAAGAGGACAGCACAACTGATCCATGTTAAGGGAAGAATGAACTGGGCCATGTACTGTGAGATTGTAAGCCAAAACCTCCTTCCATCTGTAAGAACATTGAACATGAAACGTGGCTGGGCCTTCCAGCATGAAAATGATCACAAATACACTGCTCGGGCAAAGGTCCTGGAGTGGCTCCGTAAAGGTCCTGGAGTGGCCTAGACAATTTGTGGATGGAGCTGAAAGTTCGTGTTGCCCAGCAACAGCCCCAAAACATCACTGCAGTAGAGGAGATTTGCATGGAGGAATGAGCCAAAATACCAGCTACAGTGTGTGCAAACCTGGTGAAGACTTAGAGGAAACGTTTAACCTCTGTCATTGCCATGTTACAAAGTATTGAGTTGAACTTTTTTTTATTGACTAAATACTTATTTTCCACCATAATTTACAAATAAATTCTTAAAAAATCCTACAATGTGATTTCCTGGATTTTTTTGTCTCTCATAGTTGAAGTGTACCTATGATGTAAATTACAGACATCTCTCGTCTTTCTAAGTAGGAGAACTAGCACAATCAGTGGCTGACCAAATACTTTATTTCCCCACTGTAGTTGGTCATATTTCTGATCATTCATTCATGCAAATTTTCTCTCATTATAACAGGCACAAATGCATTAAGCTGAGCTGTACTGATGCTTGTGTTTGACACAGTTCCTGTCCTCATGGCACTCTGGTATTATCTGAATGCCTGGTTTGATTAATCAATACTTCATGTTAAACCAATTGTGATGATGAAGTAAACAAATCCATGCCGTGGATGAGGAGCACTGAAACTTTTAGGCTTTCGTCGGATTGTACCAGCAGGAAGCCTTAAAAGTTCTGTATATAATCTTTTCTGCAACGTCACACTAGAGCACCAGCATCCCAGACCAAAACAAATCATTCAACCTAGAGACGGGCGATATCGCAAAATATATCCTAATACCGTACTTCTGTAACGTGTTTACAATTTATATGATGTCATGTTTATTTCTTCCAGTTTACATTTTCAGTCAACATTTTACATGCTGAGCTGCACTAAATCCAAATAAGCAGGAGTAATTATTTTGTCGCTGTATGGAAACATGCGGTTTGGAAGTGTTTTTAAGTAATAACATACACAATATGCTCAGAAAAGCAAATTCTGACTATATCATAATGACAAATATCATCATACTGCCCAGCTCTAATTCAGCCACACCTCCCTACTTCGATTCATGTTCTCAGCACGGTGTTGCAAAGCCCAGAGAAATGTGGGGAGGGCCACCATTCCGACAGGGCAGGCATTGTGCAGCCAGACCAGCTATGAAAACAAAGAGTAGAGAACAACACATGCAAAGGGACTTCATTCTCTGCTCAGGATGCCTTTACTCCACTATATCTTTATAAAATTAGCTGTTTGCTGACATTTTTTTAAAAATGTCATTCGTCACCTTTTTAAGTGCCCCAGGAACGTTTTTTCTGTTCTCCGAACCCCTTAAAAGTGCTTTGAAATACCCTTTCTTGATGTGTAAAAGGTTATTGGAAGAACCCAAAATCCACTAATGGATCCTAAAAGCACCTTCATTTCAATGTGGAAACTACACATTTCAGAGGGCAGCTCACACAAAGTACTTTTATTACACGGCTTGTATCTATACTCCTTCATTTTATCAGCTCACTTTGTAGACTATAGTCCATCTGTTTCTCTGTAGACTTTCTTCCTGTTCTTCAGTGGAAACTCATGGAGCAGGTACTATTAGGATGGTATTCTCAGCACTGCAGCAACACTGATGTGGTGGTGGTGGTGTGTTACAAGTGTGCTGTGCCAGTACAAGGAACACAGACATAGCGCAGCTGCTGAAGTTCTTAAAACACCTTAGTGTCCTCACAGTGAGTGTAAACACAAGGTACTTATACCTACTGAAGTAGCCAGTAACCAAGTCTTTGGGCAGCTCTTCAGTGGTCCAAAAATACTGATGGTAGTCCCATGAGATACTGAGAAAAGTGTTTTGTATTGTAATCATCACAATTAAAACAATTCCTCACTTGTTCAGAAAATGAATAAATTAATACCAAGGCATTCTCTCTTAGTCCAAGAACTGGACAGAAGGATAACTCTTCTGCCTGGTACTCTATTCAAAGCAGGATGACCATCCATCGACAGAAGTCTCCACAGATCACTTTGACTTAAATATAGAGTCCCAGTCAAAAGGTGCTGTGTTTACTTGTGTCTCTTCGTTTTTTGGGATGGCAGGGAAAATGGTCTGCATTTTCTGTCGAAATTCTGCCAACTGCAAAATGAAAACATAAATAAGAAGTCAATATACAATAGGCTACATCACAACTGGAAAGTTTTAAAAGCTTTTAAAGACCACAACAATAGAAAATTACAACAATTTTCACTGCAGAAACCAAGCATTTTATACACACTACTGTCAATTTCATGATGTATTATCCATATTATTCATTCATTCATTAACATTTTGGTTGAATATGTTTACACACAATAACCTTTTACATCCTGGTATTTAGGAAGCATCTTAAAAGTTGATCTCTCTTCAGATCTCCTCTTAAACTTACTTTTTAAGTAAGTACTTTTTACTTAGCTTTTTAAAGTGACCCCATTAAGAAAACTCATCATTCAGTGTTTCACAGGCATTTGGGTATCTGTGTCCCTAGTCGTGCAAAAATAGAGGCTCGTCAGAATTAACCCTGCTATGCTTTTTACACTATGATGTTTTCAAGCAGACAGAGCTAAACACTGCATCTTCTATGAAGAACTGAACCTGTGTGATAACCACTTTGTGTTTGCATGCTTTTTCAAACTAGATCAGTACAACTCAGGACTGTAAAGACTGAACGTTTCCTAAAAATCAATCAATACTGACCAACTGTATTTCTGTAAATGTCTGCATTTCTGTTGGTTTCTACATGAAGCTAAAGTCAGCTCAGCTGAATTTCTCTTTCCATTTGAACGGATGAGGTTACACTCGGGCCCATTCCAGGATTTCTGCTGATTCTGTTACGTTTTGTGGTGATTTCTGCTGAATACTACACAAAGCTAAAGACAGTGCTTAATTCAAATTTTCTGTCCATCCATGGCAGGTGGAGATAACAGTGCTTAATCCTAATTGTATGAAATCTTCCTACTGAAGAGGGGGACATGACACACAAAGGACAGGCCCTCAAAACTGCTTGTTATGATTAGAACTGAGAATGAGTGCTATGGAGCTTAATTAATAATGTATTCTGGCCGCAAAACATGACATTACATTAACAGCTCCAGGAAACTGACTTGTGGAAAATGTGTCACCTTTAAGGATCCACAAAAACCATAATGGAGTACTAATATTAGTACTATATACAAAGATCTCAAAGGGTTACATACACTGTGGACACCTAGAGCCTTCCAGACAGCAAAACTGAGCAGGCCGACTCCACACCAGGCGTAAAGAGAACCCCATCCCAGGGCATGCAGGGCCAGTGATGCTCCACTCTCAGGCACTGCTGCTGACCCCACAATACCCTAAACAAACAATAACAAAAAAACAAACAGCTTAATAGACATTCGTATTGCACAATTCTCAACATTGGGCTTAATATATCTGGCTAATTTGGAAATCCTGCTTTGAGGAATACCCCCCGTGTCAGTAAAAGTGTGCTAATAAAGTGTTATACTGTACATAATAAACAAGACAAAACATGTAAAAAGTAAAGCGAGGGAATAAACATAAGCTGACACTCATGCAAAGTCACTCACCAAGTAACTAGAACATGAAAAATACTGAAGTTCAGCCTGAACTGTTGAGCACAGCCAAATTATCCGATAATCTAGTTTAGAGACTGGACAGAGCTCAGATAGTCTGTGAAGATCAAATCTGCCATCCCGTCACAGTGACCTCACAACTATATGCCTCTCCACAACTAATCTAATTTGGTCACTTTAAAAGGCATATGTGACTACAATGTTACAATGTGACTGCATTTAAAAATAGATGGAACAAAAATGTAGTTAACAAAGGGGGCACAGTTTCCTCTCTATGGGCTTCAAAATAAAAGTGAGCGTTGTGTGAGGATAAATACATCTCATGAGGTAAACAAACAACCATCACATAACTGAATAAAAGTTTAATATGGATGGAGTACAAATAGCTTTCTAAGAGGGCTGTAGATCTAATGATGCTTCTTCAGCGACAAGTAACAATTAGAGTACATTTATGTATTTGTAGGTTTTTTTCCTCCTTATTAAGCTGGATGTGTGATAATCACCTGACTTTGCCGTCATAGGTAAAGTCATAAGAGGTGGACTCGGTGTAGCTGGGTTTTAGACTGTGTGGTAATACAAACAATTTTGGTAATATCTGCATTTTTGATCCTTTGGCTGCATTTATAAGCTCATAAAAATTAATGTTATTACATATATATACATCTACAGTGCCACGTAAAAGAATTGAAGTATTGGGGCCCCCAAGTGGCTGAGTGGATTAAGGTGCTGAGTTTGAATCCCAATAGTGCTGCTTGCCATCAACAGTTGGGGCTCAAGAGAGCAAAAATTGCCAGTGCTCTCTCTGGGCAGGTAAGATGGCACTCTCTCCCCAGCACTACTAAGTAATGTCAGCTGACTCAGGCATCTGCCAGGTGATCCATCAGACCTGGGGATCCTGTGCTTTCCTCTAAGTGCATTGGCTGCCTGGCAACGATGTACTGGCAGCAGTCTGACAAGAGACGGAGCTTGACTTCACATGCATCGGCGGAGGCCTGTGTGAGTCTGCATGCTCCTAGAGTCAGGGACATTACAAGTGATGGGGAAAGGCAATGAACGGGCAGGTCAATTGGCTACAAAACACTTTTTTTTATTAGAGTATTGTAAAAACTCATTGCTGTTTAGAATTCAAAAAGATAAAACTATTTTATATTCATTACATGCCTTTTGTTTTACTGATGATCAGTATGTCTTATAGCTTATAAATTATAAATCCAGACTCAAATTATAAGAACATTTTATTTCAAGTAAATGACTATTCAAACAGAATCAACATTAAAATGAATAAAATATGACAGTTCACCTTTTTAATGAAATTATGAACTTGTTCACAATCACAACATTCTCATTTTTGGTGATGCACTAGTATAAGGCTAATTGAGGTAGATTCAGTCAACATTTCTACATTTTATCAACTGTTCATTTATGATGATTTAAGAAAAAGTCTCAGCATCAGCCCAGAAATGTCCCAATCAGAGCATCCTTACATTATTCAACTTTAGAAATGCTTTTGCCATCACTTTCAGGGGGTCACATATTCCCAATGACACACCTTATTAAACCATTCAGGACTTTTCTTCTTAGCCAAGGCCAGCGTTGACCCAAATCCTGCTATTACACCTGCGGTGGCTACTGTTGTAAGAAAGGCACCACCTGGAAAAGAAGCAAAACAGAGATCCTTTAATAACATGCTGCTGGCATTACTCCTATAATTAATAACAGCGACTGCAATACACTGGAGTCATGTATGCCAGTCATGTTCCTGCACATCTACCACACAGACAGTTTAGTTCAAACTTAATCTAACAGACCTAATCCAGGTAATGTAGACCTTCAGAGGATGTGAATATCAGTTTGGTGGGCTTGATCTGAATTCTCCAGAGTGGTAGATCTACAGAAGTGTTTCATACCCCTCTCATAAATTTTAAATGCAAGATTAATGGCTGAGTGAAAACACAATGTCACCTCACATTTGTTAAGCTTTAGAAATAAAACCACACACAATTTTTAAAAAGTGTAATAGTAGTGTGTAGCCAACACCTCTGTTTAATCAGTCAAAAGTCTTGGTTAGAAATGTTTAAGAGTGTTTTTTCACAATATAACATCACATCTGAAAATAGGTTTTTGGAAAGTCTAAGTTTAGAGCAGATTTAATCAAAATGTAGATTAATGACACTCTTACTGTTTTGACACTGTTGTTGCTGAGTTTGTGCTGAACAAAAGCATATGTAACACTTTGGGAAAAATAATTTTAGATAGGTGTAATTTGCAAAAAAAAAAAAAACAACGAAGTGAAGCCATGTCAGACTACATTGGAGGGTTTGAAAATCCCTCAGACTACAGGGAGCTAGTGGAGATATTTCATAATAAGAGTAATATGTTCCCAGGATCTAATATGGATCTGAACCCTAAAAGCTGAGGTTTGCATATGCTATAGTCTGTTCAAGCAGGAAGCCCATAAAACATAGCATTACAGCAGTCAATCCTCCAGGCCACAAAAGCTAGGATAATGTCATCAGTAGCAGGCAATGAGAGAAAATGATCTTAGAAAAGTTCTTTAGATTAAACAAGGCTGTCTTACGGATATTTCTAAGGCCAATGTGGAATCAAAATGACTCAAATTCCTAATCTAGGTTTACAGACAGAAGTGTTAATCTTATTAATAGCAGCTGGAGAGGCAATCAGGGAGACTTCAAACTTTATTGTCTTCCATCCAAGACCTGACATCAGCTAAACAGCGAATTAACAGGCTGAGCGATGGTTTAGCGCAAATATTAATCTGTACATCAGCAAAACAGTAAAACTGCAGCCCAAGCCGCCTCATGATGTCACGATCAGAGAGACTGTACAAGCAAAGCACAGAGCCCAAAATAAAACATAAAACCTCAGGAAATCAGAGAAAATACAGAAACTAACTTCAGTTTCATTAAAATAAACAGAGAAACAACGTTAGCACCACTTAATAAGCCACGACAGTCGTACACCTGTAAAACATCAATTTAACTCAGTTTTCTAAATTTTTCACCTTTTATCAGCTGCAGTTTAGGGTCGTCCTCGCTGACTTTCTCCCTCTCTGCCATCTTCTCCACTGTGTCCTCCCGCATAAACGCTCCGGCAGAAACACGCATAGGAACCTTAGTTTTATTAAAACAATACAAAATACTCGATAGAAATGTAACACATTCAGTGTTCATTTGAACAGTTAAAAGCGGCATACATTTTTTAAAATGTTAAACTAAATTTGTGTGTGTGTGTGTCTATATATATATATATATATATATATATATATAATATAAAATAACAAAATAAAAGCCTAAAAGTAGTAGTCTATGTTTTACGAAATAAAAAACGTTTTTAAAAACAATGCTTACAGTATTAAAGCATGTTGATAAAAATTTGAATTGTAAAATTGCGATAATAACACAACAAAGGTTACGCTTTAGAAATTTGAGAAAGTTCAAGTCTTCTATTTTTTTTTTTTAATTTTCACACTGTGTAGCCTTCTTAATAGTGAATTTTATTTTATTTTTACATAAAATACAGAATATATATATATATTTAAAGCATAAAATAGAAAGCATACATATTATATAAACATGCACGTATTTTAATTGTAAATAAAAATAAAATAGACATGTATAAAGATTTTACAAAATAAAAGCATAATGTTAGTGGGCTATGTGACTATACAACGCCGCCACGCACGCGCCCCCCCACCCCCACAAAAAAACAATAATGGCAAGTAAATAAATAAATAAAGCGTTTTGGTTGACAGGAGCTGCTGTGAGTGTGTCTGTGTATGGAGAGCAGACAAGACTGTGGGCTAATGCGTGGTGGGGGCGGGCAAAACCCACTCACTGCTGGAGAAGGTGGATCGGAGCGGCTCTCCTGCGCTCTTTCTCCTCTGAACAGTGAGACAGTGCAGCTGTGCGCTTATCCTCACAGTCCGTGTCATCCGTTTGCTTGTTATGGGAGGTCAAATAAACCTTAAATCCTTCAGAACAGACAGCGGCTGAGCGAAGGAGGACACTGGAAGGACGGGCTTCTTCCTCCTCCTCCTTCTCCTCCTGGTGCTGGAATAAAAGCTGAAGAGTGTGGATGGACAGGACAGGCGAGGAAATTTCTACACCCAGCCAGAGTAAGCGACTGATCAGATCCAGCTCCATCCCTCCTGCTCCTCCATCTCCAGCTGTGCACAATGGAGGAATGTAAGCAAGCAAGCATGGGAGGTCTGCTCAGTCTTCTTGATGCCTTGGATGCCAGTGATTTCCCATTAATCTCCACTGAGCTGACCAAATGATGTTTCTCTACCATCTAAAGTGATGCTCTTCTGCATTTGCCTTTCCCCCTTTTTATGGGACTCTTTACACTGTTTTGTAGGCCACTGCTGAGTGAGAACCACCATCACCATAACAAACAACAACATGCATCTTGGAGTAGATGAGCCCAGGGAATGTCAGTACAATCAGATCTGCACACACAACTCCTCACCCATGGAGACTCCACACAGCAAGAAGAGGAAAGTCAAGAGAAAGTGGCAGATCTTTCCTGGCCGGAACAAGTTCTACTGCAATGGACGGATCATGATGGCAAAGCAGACTGGGGTGTTCTACCTCACCATGGTGCTCATCCTGGTCACAAGTGGACTTTTCTTCACCTTTGAGTAAGTCAGTGTGATCAGCATTGGTAATTGATTTAAGGTGGTCTTTAAGGTGTTCAGTGTTATATGCATTTAAATATTTTTTACTATTGACACAGATAGCATACTACAAATAAATAAATAAAATCAGTGTATTATTAATAATTAATATGAATAAAGCAATAATAGTTTAATATCATTACTATCAATAGTAGAATTAGTATTATAATTATTATTATTTTTAAAAAAAACAAGAATTGAAAAGTTAGTCTATTCCTCATCACATGTCCACCAACCATGTGAATATAATAGTCAGTTATCACTCAATAGTCACCTAAATAGCCCAGTCATTTCTGTAAAAATAAATCACCAAAACATACCTCAACCCACTCAGACTGCTTCCAGATCAGGACATAGACAAGTGGAAGTGGTATGTAGAACAGTATGTCTTACTGTAACACACTACAGACAAGCACTTCAGACAGCAACAGGGCTGGTCAAAGACTGATCTTGGATCAGGTTTCTCTGTCTGAACTGATTTTAAGATCTGGGTGAGGTTTGAGAAGGCTGAGGAAAGTCCTGATGATGTTATTTTGACAGAAACAACTTAGCTAATTTAGGTGACAATTGAGTTGTGGTGTTAGCTTCAGTTGTAAACTAAAGAAACACGTCTCAGCTGATGAAATTTGTTGACTAGTTTGTTGCCTGTTGTAATGATTAGGCTGCATTCCTTGGTCATTTGGAGAACATTGGTATGGATTGCTGTTGACGTATTTTATGTGAATTCCTGCAGTTCAGACTCAGATGTGGAGCACATGTGAACAAGAGGATCTTGTGTTGTCTTGGGTCTTTCCAGGAATAGGCTCGTTTGTTCATTTTATTATAACACCCAAGGGCTCGGTGCTGTACCAGAGCAGAATGGCTTATAAGTGAAGTTCTGGATGAAGGAAAAGACTGTTTATTGCCAGAAATGTAAATAATCTCTCCTTAAACGAACTACCACAAACATGACACTATTCATAAGGGTTGAGTGTTGACATACACTCTTGAAAGAAATGGTTCTTCAAGGGTTCTTTAGTAAAGAAAATGGTTCTGTATAGAACCATGAACACTCAAAGAACTGTCTTCTTTGCCTGATGAAAGGGTTCTTCAGATTGATGAGCAATGTGTTGTAGATGTAGTAATGTGTTGGCCCTATACAGAACTTCTTGGTTCTATATAGTTGGTTCTTGGAACTTCTTGGTTCTATATAGCACCAAAAAGGGTTCTTTTCTTATTACAAGCTTGACATTGTAACAACAGCAGAACCCTTTTGGGGTCTATCTAGAACCTTTTTCAAAAAAGTTCTGTATAGAACCATATACAATGGAGCCTCGGTTATCGTTTGTCCTAGGTATTGTACAATTCCGTTATTGTCAACTTTTTTCTGGGAAATTTTGTGTCAGTTATGGTTCATCCATCCGGTTTCCGTCTGCATGCCCACATGACTTGCTGTTAATTTAGTGAAAACAAAGCATTCACCCTGGCATTCGTCGTTTATTCTGACTTTGTTTCTTGTTGTTTCTCTGGTTTTGTTTATCATTGATAACGCTGACAGCAAACTAAAGCACATCGCACTAAAGCGACAGCTCTCAGTGGTACCGCCTGAAAACGGGTGCTAAAACAAACTTTGAACTTTGAGAACGGGTGTACAAAACAATGGCTGCTGGCTGGACCACACCAGCACACTCTAAAACAGAGCGTAAACCCATAAGAGTGATGTTAAATGTTCATTTATCCATTTCATTAGTCTTTTGTATTTATTTCTTACTGTGTTCTGTATATAATAATATATAATATAATGTATTTTTAATAATTTGGAGTGTCTGGAACAAATTTATTGAATTAACATTATTTCTTATGGGGAAATATTGCTTCAGTTATTGTTCGTTTCGGTTCTCATCAGGCACTTTAGAACAGATTAATGATGAAAACTAAGGTTCCACTGTACAACATTTTTCTCATTAATCTGAAGAATCATTTCACCTTGCAAAGAACTCTGGGTTTTTTAGTGTTCATGGTTCATATATAGAACTATTTTCTTTAGTAAAGAACCCATAAAGAACCATCTTTTTTAAGTGTGTATACTTTGGACTAAAGCTAGCAGGCTCACTAACATTCTCAACTCAACTAATATGATTCACTCTAAACTCATTCACTCAGGTTTCCACTTACTTCAGCCAAAACAAGTTTGGAGTCCAAATGTTGCTTCTTTAGTTGAGAACAGGAGCTATGAGTATGAGGCTAACAATGCTAACAAACATTAGCATTCAGCAGTCAGTTAAATTAGTACAGATGTTTCTGGAAAAATACATCATCAGAACTTCTCTCAACTCACTCAAACCTCATTCAGATCTTAAGACTAGTCAATGTGACACAGTTACTGTTTTGTTTTAGATTGTTTGTTACATGGTTTCCATTGTGCATAAACTTGCTGGTTTATTAAAAACATTACACTTTTATCATTATGGCACAAACCTATTTATGAAAAGTCTACTTTGGGCACAGACCTCATTCCTGATGGCCCAACCTACAATATTTGATCTGTGTCTGTTAAATGGAAACCGTAACTTACGCAGTCTAAAAAGTTACTCAATTCAACAAATATGTACAATGATTTAGAAAATAAAAACTCTTCTAACATGACTGAAGATGATCAAATGTACTCATTTAATGCAATTTATACCATCAGTTATATCCACTAAACAGAATTTATGATAAATTGCATAAGTTACATGCCAACCATAATAATTAATTCCCAGTACTGTGGATATGCTCATCTGGATGAAGATGGTGTCTGGTTGTGTCATTTCAATGATGGAGTTTTACTAAAATTAGGCTTAGGCTATTTAAGTGACTATTGAGTTATAGTTTTAGTTAGCAATGTCAGCCTCACAGCTCCAGTTCTAAAGAAGCAAAACATGTCTTGAGTAAAAAATTATGTAATTAAGTATTTTTTTGCTAATTGACAAATGAAACACATTAAATATGTATAACTATTTATAAAGATAGATGCTCTTGATACTGACTTTAATTTTAGAGGCTTTACAGGAAACACTTGTGTCTGCTAGTGTGTGTGTGTGTGTGTGTGTGTGTGGTATTTAAGGATGGAGGACGTGTGGGCCTCAGAGTTTCCACTGTCACCCCTCTCAACTCCCCCCACTCAATACTACCCACATTCCCTTTCCTGACTTTCCTGAACGCCGCACTCCTGTGTTGCTGTTTCCTTGGTAACCGTTTCCTCTCCCGCTTTTATGTGTGCATTTGAACAGCCGCCGTCTCCAAGGAAACGCGAGGACACCCGACACACGGTTGGATTTGCTGCCCCCGGCTGTGTCACGCTATTTTAAATGGTAATAAAAGTCATTAAAGTGGCTCTTCGTGCCATTAGAGCCAGCTCTTAAGAGCCCAGACGCAGAGGATTGTGGTGTTTGTGTTCAGAAGCAGTCGTGCAGCATTTATCACACGTAGCGTTAGAAGATTTCAAGCGAGTGGAAATGCTTTCCACAACTTTCTGGAGTTAAAACGAGTCTGTTTTGCATATCAGCTTCAACAAAACAGGGTCTCGCATATTATATCCCACTTCCAGACCAGCTTTAGTCTCTGCTGCACATCATCATTCACTGCTGTAGTCTTGTAGACATTTTGAGTGGAAAATGTTACTTCTTGTTGTTATTGTTAGGGTTGTTGATACTACAATTCTGACTTCAATACAAGTGTATTAACATGATACTTGAAACCAAATTGATACTTTGTAAACTAAAAGCACTCATCATTGTCTTGTCTTATTTGATTGGACATGGACGCATTTTCAAATTTTTTGTTTAAATATCATGGAATACAAAACGCAGTAAAAATAAAGCAAAGTATAGTAAGAATTTGGTGCCAAAAAGTCATCCTTGTAAATAAGCTGTTCTTAACTAGCCTGGTTAAATGAAGTTTAATAAAAAATAAATAAAATATTAACATTAGAATATAGAACTGACTGCCAAATTTAAGTATTAAAAAGTTGTGAATATTTCAGTGCTTGGTGCAGCTCTAGTTGTTGTGTTTGTAATAGTGCTCAGCTGATATCTTATTTACACATTATTTACATCAGTGTTATTCACTTTAAAGCTCAGAGTAGTCACACTGTGTCTTAAACATCCACTAGTCTGTGAGACCTTCATTAAGATATGGATGAGTTTTGTTGATGTATTTTTACAGAATTGAATAATAATTTTCTAAGACTTTAAAAAAAGTCTTTTTAAACCCATTCTCCTTCCGTGTTCCTGGTTGGTAGTTTCTCTTGTTAATCTCAAGTCAGGGCTTTGTGCAGGCCAGTCAGTAACATTCACTAACGGTCTTCTGTAGGTAGTTCTTCACCAGGAGTGATGTATGTTTTGGGTGGTTGTCATGTTGGAAGAGAAAGTGATGACCCAGACCAAGTTTTGCTGCTGACTTCTTAATGTTTTCTTTCAATATCTTCACACATCCTTCTTTCTTCATGATTCCTTCCACCTTGTTGAGATTCTCAGGTCCAGATGCACTGAAGCATCCCCACAACATAATACTTCCTCCACCATGTTTCACTGTGGGGATGGTGTTCTTTGTGTTCTAGCCTCTCCCTTTTCCTCCAAACATAAACGATGTTTCTATGGCCAAACAGCTCTAGTTTTGACTCATCTGACCAAAGGATCTGCTTCCAGTAATCATATTCTTTCTCCAGGTTGTCCTTAGCAAACTACAGTCTGGCTTGAAGGTATTTTCTGCAGAAGTGGAGTTTATCTTGATGTGTAATCTCATGATTTATTCCTGTGCAGGGCTCTAGCGACTGTCTCTTTTGAGACAATAATTCCTGACATGGCTAAGTCATTCACTAATGTCTTGGCAGCTGTTCTGGGGTCTTTACACACATCTCTCACTAGCTCTAATGTGTAGTTCTATTTGAGGTGAAGACGTCTTTT